>JASAMX010013727.1:0-13771 GCA_030248175.1 Microlaimidae sp. YZB2_3 | reverse complement strand
CCCGGGGTTAAAACGGGGGGGAGGCAATTCCAAAACGGGGGGGGGGGCACGGGGGGGGGGCACATTTTTTCCAACGGGGGGGGGGCAATAAAACACGGGGGGGGGGGCAAGCAGGGGAGGAAGGAAAAAAAAGAAAAAAAAGGAGAAAAACAGAAGGGAAAAGGGAAAAAAGGGACAAAAAAAAGCGGAAATAAGGTAAAAATAGGTCTAAAATGGCTTAAAATACATTGCAATAGGCTAAAAACTGCTAAAATTTTGCGATTATGTCGTGATCGTAGGTCAAAACTGGCGTCATATTTTTAGGGTACTTTTTCATTTTTTGGCGGGGGGGGGGGGGGCAATAAAACGGGGGGGGGGCAAATCCTCCAATAAAACGGGGGGGGGCATTTTCAGACCGTGCACAGGTCTGGTCTTTTAATTATTTATTACATAATAATGCAATATAGCTTTCACAGACACAATATTATTGAGTGAATAAACTTTCCAATGAGAGTAAAGGTTGGTTTATACTTATGTAAAAACGTCCTTTAGACAAAGTCCAAGGACAAATACAGCGTATAAACGTATGTAAAAACGTCCTTCAGACAAAGTCCAAAGGACGTTTTACATAAGTATGAACCAGCCTTAAAACTAAAAAACGCAATGATATACAAGATACAAGAATACACATCAACACCAATTAATCCACTGGAATTAAGGTTTAACCTTTCTAAGAAGGGAACGAAAAAAAGGGGGTTACCTTTTTAAAATCTAATATCTTCAAAACTAAAATTTTTTTCAAAAAAAGTTTATGAACTAATATTTTAGTTTTTTTTGAACAATTTCTTTTAAAATCGAAAAGTCATATAGATACAATGCGTTGCAGTCTAAAATAAAAACAATGAGGTAAGATTGGATTTCTTACGCTTCACCCTCTGCTCTACCCGGTCCAGCTCAACTTGCACACGCTGCGTTTCTGTGGATTCTTCCCTCCCTGCAAAAATGGCAAAAAAATTGTCAACATGGGCGGCTGGACGCTAAAATTAGGAGGTCTCAAAACTAAAATTGAGAGTTTATATAATCATCCATTATCCCCCTCTTCACTCATATATGGTTCCGATATGGGGAAAAAGCAGCATCAGCAACTTTAACATTTAGCTCCTTCATTTTTTCGCCGAAAATTTTCACAAAAGCGTTTTGGCAATTTTTAATTGGTATATAGTATATATTAATAATATATATAATAATTTTATAATTTTAGTCATAGATGAACGCGGTCAAAAAGCTAGGGGGTGTTTACCACGGGTAAATGAAATTTCAAAATCTAAGAGGGGTCCTAGAGAGGGGGGTCGAACCCCCCTAGCTTTCTAGGGGGGTCGACCCGCGGTGAAAAATTTTAAAACTTAGAAAGGGGTCAGGTGGGGTTAAATTTCCGAAACAAAATACTTTTAAGCCATTAAATGTTAATAAAATTTTTTTAAGATAATACTACATTTTATTGAATAAAAAGCGATATTTAGGTATAAAAAGGGTGTAAAAACATGAATTTGTGTTAAAAATTCACGTTTTTGCAACAAAATTTAGTATAAAAAAAGTACTTACATTTTTCTCGAGAGGGGAGGGGGAGGGGTCTGATTTCAAAATCTAGAGAGGGGTCAGGGGTAAAAAAATTCGAAAATTTGGGAGGAGGGGGCCCCTGGATTTTTTTCTAGGGGGACCCAAAATTTCGAGGCTAAGGGGGGGGGTGGACTCCACCCTACCCCCCCCCCCCATTGTTCATCTATGATTTTAATTGGTATTGTATATAGTAATTGAATTGATATAATGTTTCATGTTGTTTTTCGTTAATTTTAAATTATTAGGTTTTCAAAAGCTTTTGATTTCCTAATAAAATAATTCTTTATTTAAAATAAAGTGTATATTAAATAAAGACTCTTGGTTTCCCCTGGGACACCCTTCCAAGATTTTAAAATTCAATTTAAAGACCTAATTAGGTCCAGTGATCATTTTACTACGATCAAAATATGCAGTAAATATGTATATATTTTTTTTAATGTTATGTTATATATATAATGTTAATGTTAATGCCTTAGATATTGAATGGCAATACTATATAGATGCTAAAACGCATATATTATAAGTATAAGATATAGGTAGGTCAACAAAAAAACACAATCCGATTGTTGTCAAACAAAAACACCCCCATTCATACATAGGTGGGCAGCCTCCCGGATTTTGGGGGGTATACCCAACCCCCGAAATTTGGGGGGTGTGCGGGTGTCCCAAAAATTTTTTTTGGGGTATACCTTAAATCATACATGGGCAAGTTGGTCCGGAGTCGGAGGGTGGTAAACCCCAAATTGGGGGGGGGGGGTTTAAAATCCGAGAAACGCAAAACACCCATAGCGTTTTTTTTTCTGGAGTGCATTTTACCCGTATCGTTTTTCGATTTTAAAGAAAAAAATAGGTAAAAAACGCTAATTTTAAATCAAAAATCCCTTTTTATTGCATTTTTGAGCTTTTTACTATTTAAAACGTTCATTTTGACCCATGCCTATGTATGCCTTAAATACCCCATTTTTAGCGTTTTTAGTACTGGGACCCCACCCCCAAAATTTTAGGGGGGGTGTCCGGGGTACCCCCAAATTTTAGGGGGGAGTGTCAGCTATAGTCGGGATTTTAGGGAGTACAACCCATATCTCCTTAAAAACAACTCAAATTTAGGTGTTAATGAAATCTACGCCAAAATTAACATGGAAAAGTTGTTTTTTTTTACATATTTTAACCCCAAAAATTTGAAAAATATTACATTTTGAAATTTTTTTCTCGAAAATAAGTTCACCTATGCTGTGTTTGGAATATCGTTATTTTTTATCCTTTTATACTACACATGCATGAAAATTATCCTGAACCATTAACACTCGCTCTTTCACGTGGTAACCATGGTTATTAGCCTACTTGTACCCGTTTTTTAAAATAGGGTGTTCTTTTTTTGGAAAAACGCTGTGAACAAATTTGGGTTATTTTTCAAAAAAAAAACACCTTGAAAGAAAATCGTTTAAAATTCAATAAAAACTTCTTAAAGTGTGTTTTATATTCAAAAACATATAAAAAACCGCTTTTAAAATTAATTACTTGTCATATAATGTATTTTGCAAGATATAAATTTTATTATTGAGACAAAAAATTATACCAATCTCATTAACTTCATTTTCGTGTAAACTAATGGAACAACTGGTAAAAAATGAACTTTCAACCTTTTTTAAAAAGTTTTGTCAAGGTGCCATTTGCCAGCCAACATAGCTTTCAGGCTCAAAGTTTAACAAGAACTCAGCTGCTTGAAACTATGAATGATTGGACGTTATATTTAAAAAACCGAAAAAGTATAGAATATTATATTTTTGGATTTTGCAAAAGCTTTTGATACGGTTTCTCATCAAAACTTTTGTACAAACTAGAATCCTATGGCGTCACTGGAAGATTTTTAAATTAATAGAATCTTTTTTAATTGTAAGGTCACAAAAATTATAATCAATCATCTACTATAAACGTTGATAGTTCAGTTCCACAGGGTTCTGTTCTAAGTCCTTTTTTATTTTTAATTTACATAAATGATATTGTCGATTGTGTTCTCCATTCTAAAATCAAACTTTTTGCGGACGACGCAAAAGTTTATACTAATTTTGATTCCGATGATCAAGGGCTTAAAAACACAAGCATTTGTAGGAGGATTTAAATCGAATAACTCACTGGCTCAGCTGAATGGCAGCTCAATTTGGCAGAAAAACAAGTGTCAAGTCATGCACATGGAGCTCTCTCAGAATCTACAAAAGCTTTAAGAATATCTGCGCTTATATTCAGAACATTCGTATCCACTCAGATAAAAATTTTATTCATGCTTATGTTAGTTACGTTCGGCCGATTTTGGAATATGGTAGAGTAATTTGGAATCCTCACTTAAAAAACGATATCGAACTTCCAGAAAGAGTGCAGCGAACTTATAGAAGAAGAATTTTCAAACGTTGTAAACTAGATTATACAAGTTATGATAATAGATTTTCTCAAACTTTAAAAACCTACAGATCAGCGCGATATTATCGATCCTTCAGTGTTTTAAAATTAGTTACATACCACGTTAACACCTCATGATTTTTTTCTCTTTTAATGTAAATTTTACTAGAGGACATAGAAATAAGTTAAAAGTTCAAAAAAGTAGAATTGATGCTAGAAAACATCAGTAATTTTTTTGTTTTTATAACTTCAACCAACCTCATGCGCCAAATATAAAGACATCAGACAATAGGTAATTGTGTTATATACAATATCATCGCCGGATTCCTTGCTTCCATCAAGAATATATATATATATATATATATATATATATATATATATATATATATATATTTTATATATATATATATATATCAAAAATATACCTATATATTACATGGGCAAGTTGGTCCAGAGTGAGGAGGGGGGTTAAAAAACCCCCAAATTAGAGGGGGGTTAAAATCCTAGAAACGCAAAATAGCCATACCCTTTTTTCCTGGAGTGCATTTTACCCATATCGTTTATCAATATTAAAGGAAAAAATAAATAAAAAACGCTAGTTTTAGGTCAAAAAACTTTTTTATGGCATTTTTGAGCTTTTCAGTTTAAAACATTTATTTTGACCTCAAAACTTAAGTTTAGACGTAGGGCCGGACCGGATCTGTGATTTTCGATTTGGCCAAACTAGACCGGATCCAAAGGTAGACCGGAACCGGATCTATACGAAATATTTTAAACTTAATACTATTAATTGTCTCTCAATTCGAAGTGTTTTGCACTTTTAGCATGGCTTTGAGCAAAAAGACTGTATAAAATCTTTATTGATAAAACGGCGACGTTTCGACACTGAATAAAACAGGTCTTTGTCACGCAACTAAATAAAGAAACTTTTTAGTGGAAAATAGTAATAAATAAACACGAACAGTGGAATAAAAAACAAACTATCTAAATTAAAATATCTATATAATTTTTATGAAACACGAAATATAAAATGTTGAATATAAGAAATAGGCTAAAGGATAAATTAAAGCAAAAAGAACAAACAATAAGAAAGTTACAAGTTACCAAACCAACTGTTACGATATCCTGTATACTAGCCTTATTTTTAAAACATTTAGCAAATGTTCTTGCTGAGCCTTTAACTATAGTTTTTTAAAAATAAAAATAAAACCAAAATGAGTATTAAAAGGCCACTAGAAAAAAATTTGCATATACTTAAGTTTAAGTATATACACCAAAAAAACTCCGATTTGTGGGTAATATAAATTTTAAAAAAAAATAAACACAATACAAAACAAATAAACACATAAAAAGCTTAGAAATTAAAATAAATATAATTAACAAAATCACAAACACAACCAAAAAACAAAAAGACCTATCATGGCCATGGAGCAATACATTTATCCCATCGTGGTTATTAGCATAAGTCTAAATTTTTGTTGGGAGTGTCAATGTCAAAATAAGATGAAATAAAATTAATTTTATTATATTCATGTATAAAAACTCAGATCCGGCCTTTAAAAAAATAAAATCCGGCCATATTCGGCTTTTAAAAAATAAGATCCGGCCGGACCGGATATCCGGTCGGGCCCTATTTGGAGGCAGTTAGAAGGCATTCAGTTAGAAGTAATTTTAAAAACATTTTTTCTTGATTTTTTCAAAATTGGGGGCTAACCCCCAACCCTTTTTCCCGGTGCCCATGTATGAACATAACACAAGAGAATGTCCGACAGTACACTAAATTGTTGACTAAAATTTTGCTAGAAAAGTCGCACTTTCAAATATTTGGGCGACTTTTCTCGCAAGTCTGCCATTTTCTGCTAGTTCTCCCACGTAGCGATTTTTTACGCGGTGTTAGGTTTTTTGCAGTAAAACTGTGCGAGTTTCTTAGCAGTCGCTGCTGCTTTTTTCGCATCGCGACTATTTTTGTACAAATTAAAAATCATTTTGCGCATGTGTAACTTTTCTAGCAAAATTTTGTTCAGAAATATAGTGTACAATCGGAAATTATCTTGTATTATAATATTCTTGCTACCACTAAATCAAGCTTCAGGCACATTCGTATTAACAAAAACAATTCTCATAAATTTTCTTACCTGTCTGCTCCATATCTAACTTTAACTGCAAATTGGCTTTTTCGAGAGCTTCAGTTATTTGTTTTTGCTCTGCTAAAAATTATTTAGTTTTATAAACTTTAAGAAAACAATACATAGGTGGACAGGGGTTTTTGGGGGGAGCGGGAGCTTATTCGCTTATACCCCTCTAAAACTTTTGAAACTGCTCACCCTCTCCCTAGCTTAAGTGTACCCCGGAGACCCGGACACTCTCCCCTCTTGGCGATCCCAGTACTAAAAACAATGAAAATAGGTATTTGAGGTATATCCCAAAAAAAAAAAAATTGGGACCCCCCAAATTTGTGGGTTCAGGTACACCCATCCGATTAAATAAGCACATAAATTAAAACAACAATACATAAAATCAATATTTTGTCCAGTTTTATTCTAAAAGAATGAATACTGGGTGAATACTCTCTCTTTCAGTCGATATTTTTTTCTTAGGGACTAACGAATATCCAAAACATTTTTTGGAATAGAAAAAAAAACATTCCTATTAAAACGTTGGGAGTTTCCACTAAAAATGAGTTATCTCGTCATTTGTTTCTTGCTCCTGTGCAATGCCCCCCTGGTTGTTCGTGGGCATTTCAAAATTTAAGGAAAACGAGGTAAGGAGGCGGGAGGGGGTGCATTTTTTCTAACTAGGCTACCACCAGGAATACGCAAAAAATTTTAAAAAGCGAAAAAGAAAAACAAGGTTAAAAAAGATCTAAAATCGCTAAATTTTAGCAAAAAAGGTTAAAACTAAAAAAGAGGTCAAAAATGACAAATAATTAGAAGTCGGGGAGGGCACAGCTACGCCGAAACTACGGAGAGTATCGCCGAACCGTGCACAGATCTGGCTTTACATCCACTGCCCTAGTCCATTTACGCTAACTATCATAGGTGTTTTTGGTCGGACCCGCTAGGAGGGTCCACCCCCGGGTGGAAGGCCAAACTTTTTAAAGGGAAGGGGGTCCAGGGGGGTCCGGACCCCCCTGGCTTTTTGAGGGGGGGTCGACCCCGGGTGCGAGATTTCAAATTTAAGGGGGGTCAGGGGGTCCAATTTTTTAATAATTTTTTTTAAACTCATTAATTTAAGTGTTTTTAGGACTAACATTGAATTTTAAGTACTAAAACAGCCTATTTAGGCATAAAAATTGTATTTAAACACTGTTTTTAACTAAAAAAACCGTGTTTTTGACAGTAAATAAAAAAATATACTTCCAAATTGGTCGGGAGGGGGGTCAGCCTCGCTAGGGGTGGTCAGGCCAGACCGCTTTCGAGCTTTGGGGGGGAGAAGGACCCTCCTGGATTTTTTTAAGAGGGGGGAGGGTCCAAAATTTTGGCTTTAGAGGGAGGGGGTGGACCCCTTTTTCCCCCAAAAAACACCTATGCTAACTATATCATTATGGGGTCAAAAACTGGTTGATACCGCATAATCTTAGCTTATATTCCCGGACAGTTTTATTAAAAGTATAAGCTGCCTTGAAGGCATGTCAGGTGGTGCTGGTAACGAAACCTATTGGAAAGTCGAAATTTACATTCGACCTGCTATATTGAGTAAAAACAAGCTCGTGTGACGTCCAGAAATATGACACCAAATAAATCGAGTTTTTGATAGAAATATTGCGAAAAAATTAGCTATTTTCAACTTTTTAACTTTAAAAATAGGCGATATAGGACTTAAATTTGTAATCTCCAGTCTCAGAACTTTATTGACTGACGTTCGGCGTTACACCATCACCCGTCAGTTTACATGATCACTCGCCCTTACAATGCGTTATATTTCTGAACCATCATTAAAACGGGAGTGGTTATACTCGCTTACACGTCACTCACACTAACACTTCTCACCACTTTCACTTACCTAAATCGCCGACCGAAACCCGGGGAACACCGCTCCGTCTCAGCTTCACATTCTTCTTCAATTTAAGCTTGGGTCTTATTGCGGATCGCCTGTTCCGGCGCTCATCCTCCTTTTTCTCCCCGCCACATGGCCTCAATCGCTGCATGAGCCGCCCGAAATCCGGCGCCTTATTCTTCTGCCGCCTCCTTTTTTCCTCCACACGATTTCTATCCGCCCTATTTTGTTCCGCCCGTTTTGAGGCGTTCAAATAGAGACTCCCTGTGTCGTGATTGTGGCGGACGCTGGGCGAAGCCTGGAGCCGCAGCGTGAACGCCTTGTTCTTCCTGGCCAGCCGGGACCATCGCCTCTGTTTCCTGCCCCGATTTTCCATCAGCCGGGACGGGCTACGCTGCCCGGGGTCCTCGGGCGGCAATTCCGGCACTGGCATCTTCCCCGCGGTCCTCTCACTTTCTCCCTCCTGCACTGGACTCAAATACGCCTCAGGTTCATTGTGACCATTTTTCTCGACCAACGTGCGGTCGTTCAGGCGAATGTTTGGCCCTACTACCTCCGCCTGGTTCTTTCTGACGGCTTTCTTCGGTGGCGAGTACCCCTGGATAGGGCTGATGGCGAGGGAAGGCTTTCGCCCACCCACTGCGCCCTCGTTTATCATCGTGGACTGCAAATCCGGCAAGTCATCCTGCTGTTTCCTCTGACTAGCCGCGCGACTGTTGCGGGTGATTCGAGTGGATTTGACTCTTTTCACCGTATTTGTCTCCTCGTAAAAAACGTTGCCGGGACCCCGCCCGGCCCGAGGGCTGCCCGGGGCTAGCTGTCTTTCCGCTGAGCGAGGCGGCGGTGTTCCCGGTTTTTCAGCCCCGTCATAATCATCGTCCTTAATAATATCAGGTTTCCGCAAATTGCGCATATCCTTATCGGCAAGATTATTTTTTCCATAGGCACGTTTACCTTCTTGGTGGTGAGAGCACTTGGAGGACAGTTTCGCTTCTGACTCTTCCAAACGTCGCTTCAGCTCGTCCAGTTGAAGCTGCTAAAATCACGAAATATTTATATTAATTATATAATTATATTTTATATAAATTTAAATTGAAAATTTATGTGATTTTTTGTACACTTCATTGTGAAAAAAAAATAAAATAAAGAAACCATGTAAGGAGGCATAATAGTATTCTTAAATAAATATTTGAACAGATCATTATTCTGTTATGTTTTGTTACTTATTTTTAAATTATAGATATCCGCTGTAGCCACAATACTTTTAAGCATCAAGCATTTTAAAACAACTTTAATATGGTATGGAATAATAAAAAAATAACTCGAACAAAAATAAAATTACGCATTTTCAATCCAAATTGTTACGATGTACCTTTTTTAAATTTTCAGCCTCCAATTGTGATATTTTAGTTCGAAATTCGTGCCATGATTTGTCAACTTCTAGCGCATTTTCTTCCCAATCTTTAATTTCAATCTCCTAAATAATGATAATATTGTTTTGATTCTAAACATTTAGTAACAGTAAATTTATTAAGTAAATTTTATTAAAAAATCCAATAATTATAATTAAAACAGAGCACTAAACCAACCTTAATGTCTTTATGTTAATTTTTAAACAACTTAAAAAAGTAAAAACAGCATATTTTTTATTCTTAACTAAGAACATAGAATTTTACCTTTTCCTTTAAGCACTGTTGCAAGCGGTTTATCAATTCAGCGTTGCTTTGTTCTAAGCTGTCTTTACTCATCTAATAAAAAATAATAAAACAATAAAACGATTAACCTATATAAATTAAATTATTGGTATATTACCAAAAATATATAACACAAAAACTGTTCGACTGTACACTAAAGTTCAAAAAAAATTTTGCAAGAAAATGAGAACATTACTTGATAATGAGTCTTTTTGTTGCGCAAAAATAATCGCACTGCGAAAAAAGCAGCATTCAGAGCCAAGAAAGTAGGAAGTTTTTACCAAGAAAACTATTATTATCAACTGACAGTAAAAATCGTTGTGCGGAAAAACTAGCAGAAAATGGCGGATTTTCGCAATAAAAAATCCGCCATTTCAATGGGTGAAATTTTACCGTTTTTTGGGAGTAAGCAGACTGGTTACTTTCTAGTTTGGCACATTTCTGCTGCAAACTGGCGATTTCACGCCTCAAATCAGCCGCTTCCGTTTCTTTCTTCTATAAACGCATAATAAAAACGTTAACATAAACATAAACACACAATAACGTTAAAATATTCTGTTGGCGTTTTGTTAAAAATACAAAAAAACATGATAATACTTTTTTGCAATAATTTTAACACTTTTACTACAATCATCAATTTAACTTTAAGATAATATAAGATTAACACGTTCCCGGGTGCGCAGCCAAGATTTTGGAAGGAGGGGGTGCGTTCCACTTTATAAAAATTTTCAAAGGGGGCTGTAGGGAGTTGTACTACAAATTTTTAAAATACCGTTAAAAAAGACAATAAAAGGGGTAAAAAATTTCGTGCTTCGCGCGAAGTCAATATTTTCGCTTTATTTGTATTACTTTTTTTAGGTGCTTTTTTTCAACGCGAAAAATTTTAGGTTTAAAAACGTATAACAATAAAAATCGGGCGATAGCGCGAAAAAACTTTTAAAATTTTATCAGAAAAATCACTTAAAAGCTATAAAAAGGTATATAAGTGTCGAGCGCTGAGCGGAGCGCTGAAAAATTTTTAAAATTTCTTTACTGTGAACCTAAATTTTTACTTCCGCCAGCTCAAAGAAGGAAGGAGTTTCCAATCCAGTATCCTGGCCTGCTCGTGGTGGGAATGCAGAACGAAGCGAAACAACATCCTTCAATGCTTCGTTTTCAAATCATGGCCGTATGAAAACCAGAAACCAGCTGGCACCTTTTTGCCAAGCTCCAATCCGAAACCCACGCTTTGGCTGGACCTTCCAATACTGCGCGCAGGGGACGTCGAAACCAACCCTGGTCCCAAGGTCACAATAATATACGGCACATGTAACATATGCAACAAAAACATAACTAACAAACAAATACTAATACAATGCAAAAACAAACACCCACCACATTGGGTACATGCAAAATGCGGGCAAACCACACTTAAACAAACAATACAACAACAACCAACATGGTCTTGCCAATTACATTCCCTACACCAAACACAAAAACAACCACAAAAACAAAACAAAAAACAAACCCCAAAACACAACACAATACAAACAACAACCAACAAACACACACAACCAATACCACAGCAAAACAAGCACAAAACAACATTAACACGCAACACTCCAAATCAAAACCACAGAGCTACAAACATAGGTGAGAAAGGGGGGGGGGCAGGGTGGGGTCCACCCCCCCTAGCCTCGAAATTTTGGGGCCCCCCCTAGACGAAAATCTAGGGGGGCCTCCCCCCAAATTTCCGAATTTTTTACCCCTGACCCCCCTCTAGATTTTGAAATCTGACCCCCCCCTTCCCTCTCGGGAAAATTTTAGGTATCTTTTTTATACTTAAATTTTCTTCCAAAAACGTGAATTTTCATCACATATTCATGCTTTTACATCTCCCCGACCGTGCTCACCTATGGCTACAAATGCTCGCCAACAAAACTTAAACAGACATCATCACAGCGCAAGAAACAAAACTCAAAGCATCGCAAACAAATACACCAAAACTACAAGTCCACCGCGTGCAGACAAGACAGACAGGGCAAAACTGGGGGAGGACTATTCACATACAAAGACACCATCTTCTCCCACATCAATCCTACTCAAACTCTACAACAAACACACAACACCGCAGAGCTACTCATAACACGAATACACAAAACACAAAAACAACACATAGACATCGCAAACATCTACATCCCTCCAAGAAGGGGCACTCAATAAGGAACAACAGAAAACAATTAAATAGCAGACACAACACACATCATACACCAACTCATCCAGCAAGACAACAAAATCATCACAGGCGACATAAACGCTCACTCTCCTCTATGGTTTTCTCACATAGAAGATCGTAGAGGAGAAGCAGTAGCGGACATAATCATAAACTCAAAACAGTACTCTACACAAATACACCAACACGCAAACCAACAGCAACTAATCAACAACAAACATCTCCAGACATCACAACAATCTCAGTAAACATCAACAACACCCACTCATGACAAACACTACAATGCTCTTATCTTAATTCAGACCACCTACCAATAATCACAACACATGCACACACACAAACAACAAGACACCAAAACAACATTCACAAATACAAAAAAGCAAACTGGCAAGCCTTCACCGCACACATATAAGACAACTAACAAACACTCCCACCCACCACAAACATAAATCAAGCAAACAAAGCATTCACAAAACTCATTATTTAAGCAGACAAAGCACATATTCCCAAAGGTCACATCACATTAAGCATACAAACAGGCCACTTCCACGACATATCACACTCATACAACACCGCAAAGCACTCAGACAAGCAGACCCCACACATTTAAACTTATAACAGCTGAACAAACAAATACAAAAACAAATAGCAGAACATAAAGCTAACATCTGGCAGCAACACATCACAAAACACTTCACGCACAAACACAACTCTCACAAACTATACAACACAATAGCACAACTCAACAACAAAAAACAACGTACAGACAAAAACAGGGCAATCACCTTCAACACAAAAACATTTACTCGCCCATACAGTATAGCAAAACATTTCAACCAACAATTTACACAACCCACAACTCACAAAACACACAAAGTATACCGCAAAATCACACGCGCAATCAAACAACTAAAATCCACACCCATAACAGTAACAGTATAGCAAACAATCACAGCAATACAACACAGTAAAACAAACAATTCAGTCGGGCCTGACAACACAAACATACACCACCTCAAACATCTCGGCAACAAAGCACTACAATACCCCACACAACTCTACACTAACATAATAAACACAAACACAATACCACACAGTTGAAAACTCTCCACTCCAACTACATACCAATTTCAAAACCAAACAAAACATCAACAACAGTCAATCATTTAGGCCCATCTCACTCATATCCGCACTCGGAAAAACTTACGAAAAAATCATACTCCCATACATCACAAGCAAATACAACTTACCAAACACAACATACCAACAAAGCTTCAAAAAACAACACTCCACAGAAACACTTACACAAAAGAAAAAAACACTTACACATACATACAAGGCAATCACTCGACCAATAATCGAGTATGCCAGCAGCACAGTTTGGGGTCCCACAACATCAAACACACAAATCAGCAAACTGCAAACAATACAAAACACTGCTCTCAGGGTCGCAACAGGGCACACCACAGAGACAAACACAAATACACACAGAGGCTAAAGTCCTCCCAATAGCAACACACATTCAACTCCATGCAAAACAAGCAAAATTGGCAGCCATGTACACAAATGATTCATTCAACCACTTAACACAACCTGCACCCAGCAGGCTCAAAAAGCAAACAATCTTTCACAACAACAACTACACAACAAACATTCCAACAGACATACACAACAAAACATACAAAGCACTAAAACAACAAATCCACACAAACACAGTCACAAACCACATTAACAACGCTCCATTTAACAGTACTCCAAAAAACCCAATTTTTCAAACAAAAGCACCAGCAATAAGCAACGAGGAAGAAAATCTTCCTCGCGGGGTCAGGAGAACCCTCGCCCAACTCACGGCGGGGAAATATCCTTCCCTCTACTCTTA
>JASAMX010013726.1:0-12838 GCA_030248175.1 Microlaimidae sp. YZB2_3 | reverse complement strand
TGTTGTTGTTCTTCGTTCAGTTACGTATTGCTAATTTAGGGGCATTTTTTTCCACTTAGGGGGCACATTGTGAGACTTTGTGGGGTACACTTAGAGGCTACATTTTTTTGCAACCCCCAAAAATTTTTAGGGGTACATTGTGGGTTGTAAAAATGGTAACCATTTGTTGATTCGAGTAAAAAATAATAATTTTGACATCAGTTTGTCGAGGGCTTTAATATGAGTATAAACACGACGGTATTTAATAAAATATGTTAAAATGATCCCCTAAAAATTTTTTGGGGTAAATTATTGGTTGTAAAAATGGTAACCATTGGGCGAATTAAATAAAAAATAATATTTTTAACATCAGCGTGTTGCGAGCTTTCATATGAGTACAAACATGACGGTATTATAACAAAATCACATCATAAGAATTTTAGGGGGTACATTAATGGATGAAAAAATTAGATAACCACTGAAAAAGTTTAATAAAATATATATTTTTGACGTAAATGTGTCGAAAACTTTCATATGAGTATAAACACGACACTTAAAATAAAAAAATTGGCAAAATTACTATTTTTCACATTGGGGGTATGTAACCGGGTAACCATAAAAATTTTAACGTAAAATTAATATTTTTCCAATCAGCACGCATAGAGCTTTTAAAGAACATAAACACGGCATACAAATAATAAAAAGAAAATAATCACCGTTTACTAATTTTGGGGGTACACAGGGATCTGTATTTTGGTTATCCAATCATTTAGAGCAAATTTTTATATTTAGCACCCATTGCAGTATCTTAGGGCATAAATTTTTTTGAGACTGTCACCAAAAGTTAGAGCATAAATTTCCGGATAAATTTTCGCATAAATCCCCCCAGGTATCACCTAGGGGGATTTATGGGATTATGGAATCAATTATTTATGACTCTATTATTGATTATCTACGTAAGAATAATTTACTAAGCATAGATCAATTTGGATTCTTAGCCTTTAGATCTGTAGGGTTACAATTACTAGTTACTCTCAAAGAATGGGTAGACGCCCTTGATGACAGAAAACAAGTAGAATGCATATACATTAATTACGCTAAAGCCTTTGACACTGTTGTTCACTCTAAAATCGGTATGGCCCGACTCGCTCCCGCCGACTCGCTCCCAGCCCAACTCGCTCCCAGCCCAACTCGCTCCCAGCCCAACTCGCTCCCAGCCCGACTCGCTCCCAGCCCAACTCGCTCCCAGCCCGACTCGCTCCCAGCCCAACTCGCTCCCAGCCCGACTCGCTCCCAGCCCGACTCGCTCCCAGCCCAACTCGCTACCAGCCCAACTCGCTCCCAGCCCGACTCGCTCCCAGCCCAACTCGCTCCCGTTTAAAACTGTAAACGCATTTTTATAACAGAATATTAGTTTAGTAAAAACTGTACATATGACACAAAATTATATAACAAAAGGAAGATGGATTTGATGCAATGCGTGATGCAGTGTATTATTAGACATTATGCTTTATCGCACAGTAAAGAGGCTTAGGCTTAGGCTTAGGCTTAGGAAAATCCATCTTCCTTTTGTTATATAATTTTGTGTCATATGTACATTTTTTACTAAACTAATATTCTGTTATAAAAATGCGTTTACAGTTTTAAACGGGAGCGAGTTGGGCTGGGAGCGAGTCGGGCTGGGAGCGAGTTGGGCTGAGAGCGAGTTGGGCTGGGAGCGAGTTGGGCTGGGAGCGAGTCGGGCTGGGAGCGAGTTGGGCTGGGAGCGAGTCGGGCCGGGAGCGAGTTGGGCTGGGAGCGAGTTGGGCTGGGAGCGAGTTGGGCTGGGAGCGAGTTGGGCTGGGAGCGAGTTGGGCCGGGAGCGAGTCGGCGGGAGCGAGTCGTGGGCAACCCCTCGAAAATAGTAAAAAAATAAAGGCTTACGGCATCTGTTACGAGCTGCTTGCATGGCTTACAAGTTTTCTGTCTGACAGGCAACAAAAGTTATCATTAAAGACAGTTCGTCTGATTATGCAAACGTATCAAGTGATGTTATGGCTGGTTCATACTTATGACAAAGTCCAAAGGACAAAAGTCCTTTGGACTTTGTCTAAAGGACAAATACAGCGTAAAAACGTCCTTTGGACTTTGTCTAAAGGACAAAGTCCAAAGGACGTTTTGTCATAAGAGCGTTAAACCAAGAGCGTCCTTAACTTTTTGTATAGTTTTTGTTTGCTTTGGTTGTATTTTGAATGGCTTACCTTCAAAGAGGGTGTGGCTAAAGCTGTGATATCTGCTCTTTTAACAAAGGGAGTATGGATATTAGATTGATGGATTTCTTTACAAGATTTTGTTTGAAAAAGCTTTTGGTTATTAGTCTGTATTTAAATTAAAAAGTTTGTTTTGTATTTTTAAGTCTGCAGTTAGTTTCTGTATTGGATGAGTCTAAAGATGCATGGTTTTTGGAAAAAATTGCATGAATAGTAGGGGCGTGTGTTTTAAATTAATTGTAGTTTTGTTTTTGGTGTTGATCGTCTGTTGAAACTTATGTTTGGCAGCCGTTTGCTATTCAGAAAGCTAAATTTTTGTTGCTTAATATTTTTGGTAATAGGTTTTGGAAAAGTTTGCTAATTATAACTGATCATAATAATAATTAGGTATGAGGCTACATATTGAAAACAGGTCGTCCCAAAGCTTTTTATGAAGCCATGATTATCTTTTTTTACTAATCGTAGCTGGTACCAGCCAGGGATTTGACGCTTTATATACTTTGGAGCCTGCTAGCTTTACGGTTTATGACGGTGATGTGGTTGTTGAAGTTTTAGATCAAAAATTACATTGAAGGGTTTGGGTTTTTTGTTTAATGGTAAAAGCTGATTATTTATGGTCAGTTTTAGGTGTTAACTGTATTTTGGAAAATAAAAAGAAAAGTGTCATTTTAGATTTTTCTGCTGATAATTTAAGGTGATTTTGGTCTAGGTATATAGAGTATTGAATATTTGGTGAATTTTGATTCCATGTTAGCTGTCTTGATTCCGGTTGTGTAGATGATGGTGTTGTCAGCATATCAGACAATTTTGATGCTGACAGTTGGTGGTGGAAGGTCTAAAATGTTAATTGAAAAGTGTAAGCGAAATTATTGAGCACCAGAGCATGCATTTTTGAACTATTTTTGATTCAAAAGTAGAGTATCTAAATAAAATTTTGGTGATTCTGCTTAGATAGGCTGGAAATGTTTTTTCCTATCCTGTTGATTAGTACGGTTGTATTCCACATTTTTGTGTCCTGTATTATTTCCTATAATCTAGAATCTTTAATCAGTCCCTCGCGTTCTAGAATCTTTAATAATGTAAAATTTATAATACGCGGCAGAAGGATCAACTAACATTGTTATTAAGAAAAAACATAAAAAAATGCTTCACAATACTGAAAAGAATCAAATATTTTCCTAAATAAAATTTTATCAGCATATTTGATAATTTATTGTTCATTTTATTATTTTATTGATTTAGTAATGACTACAGCTTGTCCTCCCACAGACATGCAAGGTAAGTGCAATATTTTATATATATATATTTTTTAAAAAGATAATATATTGTTACTGTATGTAAAAAGTGTGTTTACTCTGTCAGTAACTTTTAAACCCCTTCGAATTTAAGATGTGGTTTATCTTTTTTAAAATTTTACTCTAATAAAAAATATAAAACCTACATTTTGTAGGCATTTAAAAAAATGATTTTTACAATTATTAATTAACAAAATAAACGCACTTATGTTATATTTCATTTTTATCGAAAGTCAAGGTTATATTTGCTAAATAACAGAATATAACATTTTTAAATAAGGTAAATAAAATATTTGGTAAAACAATTAAATACAATAAAGTAAATTAGGAAATCGTGAAAAGTTTAATTTTGATCATTTAATATAACATAAGTTTCTCTATTCGAAAACACATAAAAATGATTTGAACACATTATCTAGACTATAAACGCGTCATTGACTTTAAATCTGAGTTTCGTTTAGTTTAATTTCGTCTTATATTTTTTGAGCTATTTTTTAAACATTAGTTTAGTCTCATTTCAAAATTGATAAATTAAAAAACTTCTTTTAGTTATCAATGTCTTTAGCTGCAAAAATAAATTTGTATTCTCCATCTCATCCGCTATGGTGAACGCTGACTGTAGTGCTAATTTACTTTACATAAAGAAAACTAACAGCCAATTGCAAAGACAACAGCTGTTTAAAATTACATTATTTACCTCTATTAAAAAATAATTTTAAAAACTTAGCTTTAAAGTACTAGATTCGTTTAGAACTCTGTAACAATTTACCTGGTAATAGTACTTATTCACCAACCACCGACACCTGCATTGAATATATCGCTACTGTTGATAACTGGGAAAATGGGTACAAAGACTGTATGGATAGAGCACCACCTGGTTCCCGTGGCCGATTGGTTCATGTGGTTGATGAAGGTGTTGAAACTATTATCACCAATTTTGATCAAGTATGATGACCGCCATTATACGTTTTTTTTATTAAATTAAAAGAAATTCTTTATTGCTAAAGAATTAAAGTCTGTTTAAAAATGATTGAGACTGGCTATAAAATATAAACTTTAAATCATTATCCATATATAAATAGACGTAATATGTATGTGTGTGTGTTCTTGTATGTTTGTAGGTGTGAGTGTGTGTGAGTGTGTGTGCGTGTGTGTGTGTGTGTTTGTGTGTTTATGTGTGTGTGTGTTTGTGTGTGTGTATATATATGTGTGTGTGTGAGTGTGTGAGTGTGAGTGTGTGTGAGTGTGTGTGTGTGTTTGTGTGTGTGTGTGTGTGTTTGTGTGCGTGTGTGTGTTTGTGTATGCGCGCGCGCGTGTGTGTGTGTGTGTGTGAGTGCGTGTGTGTGCGTGTGTGTGTGTGTTTGTTTGTGTGTGTGTGTGTGTGTTTGTGTTTATGTGTGTGTGTGTGTTAGTGTGTGTGTATGTGTGTGTGTGTGAGTGTGTGTATGTGTGCTTTTGTGCGTGTGTGTAGGTGTCACAAACAGTGTGTGTGTGTGTTTCTGTGTGTAGGTGTGTGTTTGTGTGTCTGTGGTTGTGTGTGTGTGTTTGTGTGTGTGTGGTTGTGTGTGTGTGTTTGTGTGTGTGTGTCTGTGTGTGTGTGTTTGTGTGTGTGTGTGTGTGCGTGTGTGCGTGTGTGTGTGTGTGTGTGTGTGTGTGTGTGTGTGTGTGTGTGTGTGTGTGTGTGTGTGTGTGTGTGTGTGTGTGTGTGTGTGTAAGTGTGTGTATGTGTGTGTGTTAGTGTGTGTGTGTATATGTGTGTATATATGAAGTGAATTAAATCAATAAATGGCTATTATAATAGCTTCCTCTCCATTTTAACTCGCCGAATTAAAATGGCTACTATACCATTATAGTGGAGAGTGTCATTTAAATGGAGAGGCTCATTATAATGGCCTACTTTTCCGCACTTTTTTATATAGGAGTTGCACATTTTTCGGTATAGTATATATTTTTGATGATAATGTCTCTGCCGCACCCCCTAGAACCACACACGTTCTTATGCACAATATCAACAGTGCCAAAAATTATTTAAAACAAATTTATAACCGCAAAACTTCGTGTATTCGTATTCAATACAATAAGTAGCACTTTATAAATCCCACGTAATAAATAATTTGCTTGGTGACGTTTATAATTTGCATGAGTATGGTTGGCGCGCAACTGTTTCGACGTTTAGTATGATGGTCAGTTCAGTATTAGTACGTTTTGTATTTTTACAGTTTGCCAACCAAAGAATTAAGGCGATTCAACAGTTGCGAATGAACTTTCCAAACTTCGTTAGTGAAATTAAAGCTTGCAAAGTGCGTTTCCAAGGAAATTTAAAAGAAGGTGAAATTCAAGGTTTTACAGTTTAAAACAGTGCACTTTCTGCTCCATATACCAACGATGTTTGCAAAAATCGTTAAATTGATCCCCTTTAACCCCTCAAGGTACCCGACCCAGGTTAGCCAAAAATAGGGTGTTAATTGTTAATTGTTAGGGTTAGCCCTAACAAATTATATATTTTTTGAGCTCAGGAAAATATAAGCAATCTGCACAAAAATTTTCAAACGTAAGGATTCATATGATAAAAAGTAAAATTTGGTTTAAAAAAATTTCCCCTAAATTTGAAGGGTTTTGGGGCTTACCCCCAAAATTTTTTAAAAAATTTTTTTTCAGGAGGTAACCATAAATTAGCGTTGTGATAGTTAGCCAAAAATCAAAAGGTTAAGTTAGTAGTTAACCACTTTTAAAATTATAAGTAGGTAGTTAAGTAGTTAAACAAATTCACAAGTAAAAAAAAGTGAAATAATTTTATTGTATAGGAACTAAATGTATAGATATACATTGATCACTTAAATCAATAATAAAGTATAAATACATCATATGTCAGTGAACAAAAACGATAAATGTAACTATTGCAAAAATATAAGATAAAGTTAGAAAACTCCAGGCTCACAGGTTAGTTAACTTTACAAAACACAGATAAATCTAAACCATTGAGTTTTTTACAAAAAATATTATTTGCTTTTGAAGTAACCATGTCATTGGTGAGTAAGTTTCAAACTAGGCAAACACGAATGCTGAAAAGATAAAGTTAGAAAACTCCAGGTTCACAGGTTAGTAAACTTTACAAAACACAGAAATATCTAAACCATTGAGTTTTTTACAAAAAATATTATATGTTTTTGAAGTAACCATGTAATTGGTGAGTAAGTTTCAAACTAGGCAAACACGAATGCTGAAAAAATATTTTCTACAATTAATTCTAGGATTTTCATGTGTGATAAATTTACGACAGTTACCTCAAGTTTTACTATTTTTTGCTAAACAAAAAAATCATTGTAATCAATATCTGTTAGTCTATTTAATAGTTTAAAACACATTTTTAAATCAAAAATTATACAGTGATGCTCTAGATTTTGCAGGTTAAGACATTTTAGCCTTTCAGAATAAGAAACCATTGGTAATTGCAGTCTTTTCAAAATTTTGTGTGTAAATAGTTTTTGTACTTTTTCAATGCAAATTTTATCTTTAGATAAATAAGGGGACCAGACAATAGTTTCATACTCGATAATTGGTCTTACAAAAACAGTGTAAGCTTTGAGAAGCATACCTCAGTTTCTAGAGCAAAATACACAGAAAATAAGGCTTAAACGAGAAAGAACTGTTTTTGTTATATTAAGATAATAGTTTGAACTTTTAAGATCGTCAGATAAAAGAAAATCTAGATCTTTGACACATGATCATTAAGGGTATACTATACTTATGTCTGGGGTTATTGTGCCCAAGGTGTAGAACACAACATTTATATAACGCTATATCCAACTGCCACATTGAACACCAATTAGTAAATTGTTGTATTGAGATTGCAAAGTCATCAGTGGAGTTTTCTTGTTTAAATATGTGATAAAATTTGTTGTCATCCGCATAACACTTAATAGAGTAGCTTGGCAAGATACACTCAGGCATATCATTAATATAGAGCAAAAATAAAAGGGGGCCAAGACAGCTTCCCTGTGGAACTCCACTGATAGCGGGCAAATATGACGAAAATCTATTTTTTATAACAACACATTGCCGACGATTAGTAAGGAAATTATTTGACCAATTTAATAACTCAAAGCCAATACCATAACATTTAAGCTAAATAAGTAACTTGTAATGAGACACTTTATCAAAGATTTATCACAAGTGTTATAAGACACTTTATCAAACTAGATAGTTAACTACAAAAAACTGTTTAACTAAGTAGTTAAGTAGTTAAGTAGGTAGTTAAGTAGTTAATTCTTGAACTAAATTATATACTTATATTAAAGTCTTAGTAGAACTAAAAGTTTAAATTCTAAATAGAAAAATTACCATGTTACACCATTAATAATAAATTTTTTCCATATTTTATGGGTTTTTTTGCCAGTAATTTATGTTAACCTTGCTTATAAGACGGCTAGAAACATAATACAATATAGTTAAATTCAGAAAGTTTACAAGATAAAATAATTTATAGCTAAGTTAAATTATGTTTTGCTAGCGTAATTTGCAAGCTTATATAAAAAAGCTTTGTGTTTTTCACCCGGTTTATTGTATAACGGTGCTGATGGGTTAGTGTTCGCAGATATATGTACATTTTTCGTCATATTATAAGCTTTTTGCTTTTTTCTGAAGCAATTATTTCGGTTACTTTCAAAAACTTCATTTGCTTTATCTTTTTGCTTGGATATTAAATTTCTTTCAGATGACGCAGGATATTGACCCAAAGCACAATGCGGTCGATAAAAGAATTTTCTCTGTGAAAATATATTTTTTTATTTGTAATTTGGAGCGATTTTTGGAATTTATGGGGGACCAATTTCAAATCAGCGTATTACTGAATCTCTGGTGAGCGTTTTTCAGTGGTTTCTGCTTCTATTTGTTTGTCTAAGTTTGCTTAATCACTGTTTCAAAACTCTGATTCATTGGTGCCACTGGGCGCAGACATGTTACTTTTTGAACTTTGAAAAATTCTGTCCCCGCCAACTCCCCCTTTTAGCAGTTAATCTATCCCCGCGGCCCTTTCATCCTAAAAAACTTGTTTATTTTGGTCCTGGAGAAATCCTTATAACCTTTTCATTGGGACTGTTCCTTACTGTATTTTAATGGCGCCATGACATTGGAAGACACGCCATCAGCAGGAAGCTTTGAAAACTGCTATGAATGTGCAAGTTGCGGAAACCCAGCGGGAGAATTAAATGTGACTTACGCACAGTGTTACAACTGCGATGACCTGTATCATTTTTGGTGTCTGGGTTAAACAAATTTCAAACCCAGCGGCTCTACCAAACAGCTGCTCAATCTGGCAGGAATTTTCGGATTTTACTGCACAAAACCAGAATATTGCCAACCGCAAGAAATTTGTTGATCACCTCAAAAAACTTCTTCTTCATCAGAAAGTCCCGCAACGATACAAGACCTAGCTGGAGAAATTGCACAGAACGGGTTAGCAATAAGCCAGATCAAAGCTAGCCTTAACACTGACATACCGATTATTATGGAAAAAGTCGCCCAACTCGCGAATGCCATGTTTTCTGCCCCAGAAATACCACCTACACGATCTTTTGCGGAGGCAGCAAAAAAAGGGAATAGCACCATCCAACGCCCCTGTTTACTATCAGCTTAAGGAGTTGCTCTCGGAACGGGAAAAGAAAACACAAGTTATACTATCTAACTTTAAAGAACCCAAAGACAAGAAACCCTCAGCTCTTTTTGGCAGTATAAAGGACCGTTTTGAATATTGCGGTTTGCAGGAATCCTGAAAACATATAGCGGGGGCTGAAAGGCTGGGAAAACAACGAAATTCGCACTTTAATCGCCTCGTAAAACTGACCATGCTCAATCATAATGGTCAAGGACCAGTTCATGAAGAGTTGGAGGGTTTAGGGGCAACTGCCGAAAACCCAAGGCCCACTTTTGGTTTGCATTAATGATTATCAAAACCTTTAGAAGAACGCAAATGGGTGATTTCGCTTAGCTTCGCGCAAAGGCATATGAAATGAATCAAAAACTGCGCAAAAAAAATAGAAATGAGTTTTTCTGCTCGTGAAGAAAATGGAAAGCTTTCAATCGTAAAGTTTTTGTATTGTGAAAAAACGAATAAGTGGCACAGGGAAATTATTAATAATCAGCTATATCACAAAATTTATCAAAAATATCACAAAATTTAAGTTGCCTGAATTGTAAGTATGCCAATGCTCATAGCCTTCTCAGTTTTGATAAACGACCCACTTACGTTAAAACAGTATTGAACCACTGACGTTAAAACGCAATGAGTTCAACCAGAACAAATCAAATCGCCAGGCTAGAAGCGGAGAATGCGGCTCTGCAGCAGAAGTTGGCGGATGTGGAGGAGAGGGTTGCCCAGATGGAGGAGACACGGGCTTCTGGTGTTGATGTGGAGCTGGTGACTATGGTGTGCGAAAAAGTGTTTAATCGATTAATCCCTATGATGGACAGTTATTTCAAGCGCATGGAGATCCAAAAAGAACATGAGACAATGCTGGTTGTTTCTGGTCTTCCAGAGAGTGATAACAGGGAAAAGGAAAAGAAAAACGTGGCTGAGTTATTAAAAACTCTTGATAATAGTAATGCGGGTGAAGTCATCCACCCAATTGAAATTTTTTGTATTGGAAGAGCTAGCGACCGCCCCAGGCTGCTGAAAATTAGGTTAGGTAATAAACATATTTGGAATAATTAAATTCATTCAGGCGGTCGCCTAAGGAATTTCACCAAATATGACAAAGTTTACGTAAGGCCATCTTTGACTGAGGAACAGAGAGTCTATCAAAAAGAGTTGCTTGGCAAACTTCCGGAGCTAAGAGAGCAGAAAAAAAAGGTTTCATTTCGATATTCTGCTGATGGTGATCCCTTTTTGTTCGGCATCACTCTCAAGGCTCCCCTAAATTTTCAAAATAGGATATTTCACGACTTAATTACCATTATAGTAAACTAAAGCTTATACCTAGTATAAAAATTTTGTGTATGAATGCAAGAAGCCTTGCTAACTCTTTAGACGAGCTTGATGTTCTGCTTTCAGGAGATGACCTTATCTATGGTGTTGTTGATATCTGCTTTATTTGTGAAACATGGCTCACTAAACAACTTCTAATGAAATGATCATCAAAAATAGAGAATTTAATGTTTATCAAAGGGATCGACAGCAGCGGCGAAGAGGTGGAGTAGTTCTATTAATTAAAAATATTTTTAGAGTAGTTGAAGTTGAAATGAAGGAAAAGTACAGTTCAATAGAACTAGTAGCGGTTGACATTATTCTACAAAAGTCATCTAAACTGAGATTCATTGGTATTTACAGAAAACCTAGTACTAGTAAAAAAAGACAATCTAATATTTGAGCTAATCAGGAATTTAACAGAAAATTTTGTAGGAACCATTGTTTTAACTGGAGATTTCAATCTGCCAGGGGTAGATTGGTCTTCAGATAAAATAACTTCAAACACGCAAAATGAAAATAATTGGTTTGAGTTTCTTATTGAGCTAGGTATGTATCAGCTTGTTTCACAACCAAGTCGTGAGAATAATTATCTGGATCTTTTGTTCACAAACGATAGAGAAATTTTTAATAATGTCACTGTTGCGCCCAGTTTTTCACAATCAGACAATGACACTTTTTTATCTGAAATTAATCTTAAAATATTTGGCAGTCCTAAAAATAAGATTCAAAACTACGTACCTGATTTTTTAAAAGTAGATTATGATATGCTAAGTTTATACTTATCTACAATCAACTGGAAAATTTTATTTGAGGAATGTGGCACAGTAGAAAATGCTTGACAGAGATTCAAGGATATTTTGTTGTTAGGAATCAATAGACATGTCCCTGGAAAAAAATTATTTACAAACAAGAAAAAAATTGTACCATATTCAATACATATAAGAAAACTACAAAATCAAAAGAAAAAACTTTGGCATAAGAAAGAAAGAACCAAGGCTTATGAACAAAGACTGGGTTACCTAGGTTTAGAAAGATTAAGGAACCGAAGAGACAAAACTGATTTATATGAGTCCTTTAAAATTATACATAACTTAAACAATTTGCAAGCCAATGATTTTTTTATGTTTAACCTGCAGCCCACCCGTGGTCATTCATTTAAATTGGCTGTTGAAGATAGCCGAATTAAAGCAAGAAAATTTTGTTTTGCAAATAGGATGGTTACACCTTGGAACAACCTACTCTCATCTCAAGTAACTGTTGATTCTTTGGATGCATTCAAGAAAAGTTTTAAAACTGACTTAAATGAGCGGTCTTTTTGAGCCTTTAAAGTCATTTCAGATAGCTATGTTCATTGATATTTTTTTTAGAATTGTATTTTATATTAGCGGCAATTAAGTCGCAGATTTGATGTTGTTGATTAAAAAAAAAGAAAAGAAAAAAAAAGAAGAGAAAAATGAAATGATGAAACATTAGAATTAAACTATGCATAGACTATGCTTAGTAAAATTTAATTCTTTTATCTGATCATTAAAAAAAATTAATCAGTTAAATCATTTATTATTTTCAGACTCATATGATTGATATCAATCATTTATCAGGTAATATGATTAATTGATTGAGCTTTTATCTAAACTAAGTTTAACCATGAAATTACAGACGGAATGCTTGATCCAACTGGTAAATACAATGTATACCGTTGCGATAGAATAAATAAACCAGGAGGGGGTGTAGCAATTTTTGTAAAAAATAATATTAGAACGCGACAAATAAAATTACCTGATAAATATAACGAGCTCTAACTTGTTACAATTGACATTTTAGGCGATTTTCCATCACGAAATAATGTTTAGTGTGTTAGCGGCATAAAAAAACATTTCTTTTGAGACTCATTTTACAACAAGTATAAAGAAAAAATATGAGTAAAAGTTGTTTTTTGAAATTTAACCCTTTGGTATTCATTCCGCTGTAAATCCGCAGAAGAGATTGAGTCTGCAGAAATCCACTGCTGTTCAATATTAAACTTTGTCAACGATCGTCGAGAGCCAAAGAGTTTAACACAGTGCCGGCTCTGGTCGGAGTATGCCTTTTGCAATTTTGCATTATATATATTGTTATTATATCGGTAAAACGAAGATAAAGCAGATTCTTGAATAGACGCCTTTATCAGAATCTTGATTTCCATTAAAAACAGGCAAATGACAAATTAAACAAAACTCGAGTTCAAACGGTAGGAGATAGTCACATTCTTGAAGCCTTTTCTAGGTGGTAATACGAAGGTAAAGGCCGCGCAGATAAAGCTTTTTTGTGAATAGGTGATAAAATAAAATGAAGAGAAATTTCGAATAATTGTG
>JASAMX010013725.1:0-14272 GCA_030248175.1 Microlaimidae sp. YZB2_3 | reverse complement strand
TTGCCGGACGAAAGAGCCAAAAGTAAAAACCAATTTATAAAATAACTTTAACATATAAATTCAATGTTTTAAACTTCTATATAGTTTTGTAATTATTTTTTAACTTTAATTGTCACACATTTTGGACAAAATTTTATTTTCCATGCTTTTAAATAACAAATTTTATTCTAATTAAGCTTTATTTTTTTTGTTTAAAGTGTTTTCTTGAAAATGACCAATAGAATGACAACCTTTGGCTTTTTTAGGATAAATTTTTTACAACCTGATACGCAAAAACATTTTCTCTCAAAATTTTAGTTTAAAAAATAACAAAATTTTTTCAAAACATAACACAATTAAAATATCATTCATTGGAAGCTTTAAAAATTTAAAGTGAAGGAAGTTTTAGATCTCTGTCTGCCCTTTAAATGAGCGGATTTTAGGTTTATCAAAGTTTGAAAATACATTTTAGAATTATTCAATTTGTAATTTATGTTTTCAAGTTTTTTGAAAAAAAATTAAATTTACAAAAAACATTTAGAACTTTTTTTTTATTTGGCCAATCAGAAAATACAAACAAGAAAATCTATAAATCTAAAAAAATTATTAGAAAAACAAATTATTTGTAAACGCATGCACATTGGAGTGATTAAAATTACAAAGTTATTATAAAATTAAATAATTAAAACCGATTAAAAAAAAATCTAAATTCAAAATTAGCCTACATGGAGAGCTATAAAGTTATAATTATTAGTTAAAAAATACACCACCAATTCAAGAAAAAATATTTTTTATATAGTGAATCTACAAAATAACTTTTTGGACTATTTGTATTTCATTTTAGATCAAACAACTAATAAGTGTTCAACGGGCATGATTTGACTAGGCCAAATTACAAATGCATAAATCTCGCCATTAAAAAAACGCAAAATGTAAAGTTTGAAGTTTGATGATTCAAAAAAACAATATTATTGTCTGTCTTTATTATCGACAAATAAGTTTAATTTCCCCATCTTTTTAATTAAAATGGTAATACAAATAGTGGGGTTTTTGTTGAATTCTCATATGAAACAGTTTTTAGAGCCTGAATACAAATCTTCCATCAAAAATATTCTCAAACTCCCATTGGATTTCCTATTCTTAAGAGAAATTGCTTGTAAAATAGCACTTCCATTTCATGCTTTTAAAAAAAAAATTGAAAGGTGTTTTTCCACCAAGCTTAGCTCGCTATTATTGTTGCCGTTTTTAAAAGGAAGAAAATGTGTAAAAAACAACTAAAGACCAATCAGTATAAAATCAGTTTTGTGCAAGACAGAAAGTAGTCATAGTAGTATTTTGTATGCTAAAGTATTTTCAAAAAAAAACACCTATTACTTAAAACAATATGGGTTGTTGAAAAAATACTAAAATGTTAGAGGAGCCCTACTCAATACAGTAATAATAAAAATCAAAACGGGATAGCATGTATTTCGATTCCGGCCAGGCGTTCAACTCCGTCTGCCATATCAAATTACTCAGAGCAAAATTCGAGAAGTTATGCAATAAATTATTAGTCGCTAAACTGGATCAAAAATTTTCTTTTGGGTGAATAAAAATTATGCACATCACAACCAGCTTGCAAAATTAGGAGTTCCCAAGAACCCCTTTTTATTTGTAAATTAACGGATATTTTTGATTTATTGAATATTTTTGTTGGTGAAATCGTTGCGGACAAACAAAAGTTTTATAATGCATGAGATAACAGAATGAAAAAGCACCAACTGTAAAAACAACCTAAAAAAATTTTCTGCATGGTCCAACAATGGAAATTAAATGTTACGTTCCGAAAAATGGGCCGTTTTTTTTGTTGGTGCTTTCATTCTATACATGACATCATAAAATTTTGTTGTCCGGAAACAATTTCAGCCAACAAAAATATTCAATACAATCAAAAATATCGTTAATTTACAATAAAAGGGGGTTCTGGAAAATTTTGATTCTGCAAAAGCTGGTTGTGATGTGATAATTTTTCCTCACCCAAACTACCATAATAAAGAAAATTTTTTATATCAGTTTAGCGCACTGATAACTCCACCAGCAACCCTCGAATTTTTGCGCACCAATTTGATATGGCAGACGGAGTTGAACGCCTGGCTAAAATCACAAATACATGCTATCCATTTGATTTTTATTATTTACTGCCGTCACTCCTCTAACATTTAAGTTCAAGTAGAACGTCTGGACAAGAACCCATATCTGTTTTTAAGTAATAGGTGTTTTTTGAAAAGACTGGACATACAATTACTTATTACTTTTTTATTAAGTTCTTGCACAAAACTGATTTTATACTTGATTGTACTTTAGTCCCGGTCTTTACACGGTTTCTAATCCTTTAAAAACAGCAACAATAATAGCAACTAACCAGCTTGGTGGAAAAACACCTTTTTCAATTTTTTTTTAAAAAGCATGGAAATGGAAGTGCTATTTCACAAGCAATTTCTTAGAAATACGCAGGAAATCCAATCTGCAACTTTGAGATATTTTGATGAAGATTTGTTAGGGCTCTAAAAACTGTTTCATATGAGAATTCGACAGAAAACAAACCCAGTATTTGTACCATTTTAATGAGAAAAGATGGGATAAACTTATTGTCGATAATAAAGACAGACAAAGAGACATCGTTTTTTTTAAATCATCAAACTTCAAACTTACCATTTTCGTTTTTTTATGGTGATATGCCATTTTTAGAATTAATTTTGGTATTAGTCATAAAATAGTCATTTGTTGAACACTTATTAGTTGTTTGATCTAAAATAAAAATAAATAAATAAATAGTCAAAAATTTCTGGACCTACCACTATCTAAAATATTTTTTCTGAATTCATAGTATATTTTAACTGATGCATCATAAGCTTTGTAGCTCTCCATGTAGGCTAATTTTAAATTTAGATTTTTTTTTAAATCGGTTTAACTTGTAGTTTGATAATAACTTTGTAATTTTAATCACTCCAATGTGCATGCGTTTTTTACAAATAATTTGTTTTCTTAATAATTTTTATATTTAATAGATTTTCTTGTTTGTATTTCTGATTGGCCAAATAAAAAGGTCTAAATGTTTTTTGTAAATTTAATTTTTTTCAAAAAACTTATTAAAAACGCTAAAAATACAAAATAGAATAATTCTAAATGTATTTCAAACTTTGATAAACCTAAAATCGCTCATTTAAAGGGCAGACAGTAGATCTAAACTTTCTTCTCACTTTAAATTTTTAAAGCTCCAATGAATGATATTTTAATTGTGTTGAATATTTGAAAATTTTTTGTTATTTTTTCTAAACTAAATTTTGGAGAATGTCTTTTTGGCGCTTAACTAAAAGTTGAAGGCAAAATAAATTGAAGTAAAAACATTATGCAATAATGCAGACCATTTTATATAATTACAAAAGTCTTTTTGTGATAACAAAAAAATCGGCATTTAAATTTATATTAACTTTTTAAAACTATCTGCGTCCGTTTCTTTTTGTCAGTTTTTTTCCATTTCCTGGGAAATTCGGACCTATTTTATTTTTAACTTCCGGCCAGACATGTATACCCTGAATTTTAATTGAAATTATTTTCACAACATGTGTTACAACGGATTAGAGAACTGAATAACAAGGAAATGAGATTATTTTTTTAAAATTAATTTCCAAATGTCCTATTTTGATTTTTGTTTCTAATAGAATTTAAACCTAAAATGATTTGTAAAAAATGTAACAAAATGTATATAGGATATATTATTAAACACAAAATGAAATATGTTTATTTAATTTAATACAGAATACGGGCAGTGGTATATCAGAACAAATTCTTGATCATACTGAACACAATCTGATTACTCTTTCTTAATTAAAATTAAAAACTATTATTACCAAAATATATAACATAACAATAAAAACAAATAACCTTAGAGCCAAGGGTCTTTTCATGCGGTGTTTATGCCCTTTGAGCAAAGAAAAGAGTTCGGCGCCTACAGAGACCTGCGTCGAAAAATGTTTATCAAAAATTGTGAACGACGCGATAATGGTAATACCAGCGTAAGCTACTCTGTCCGTAAAAACCGCAAAGGGGGCTATATTTCCGCCAAATATGTATATAATCCTATAGCACTGGGCGGTGGGTTCTTTCCGAAAAGGAAAATACTTTAAAATCCTGGGTGTTGGATGTGCGCTGCCAAATCTGCCGCCAAACTGTCGCCAAATAGCCGCCAAATCTCCGCCATATAAAAACTAAGGTTTTAACTCAGTTACATGTAAATAAATAATATTATGCTCACATTAAACATGTTTTTATAATACAAAAAATTGTTAATCTTTTTTTTATTATACAAAAAATGAAAACAAAACCGAGTTGTTTTTCTTCACGAAGATCTCCTTTTTTCAAAAAGTAGTTATAACAGACTATAGCCTATTGCGCCGTGGGGCATATTACTCTGTAGCAGCATAGCTATCAATATAAAACTGTCAGATTTTATTGTGAGACCCAGACGAAAAATGTTTCACAAAAAATATAGGTTAACGTTTACATTAAGAAATCCCTGGGTGCATTATGTATGATGCATTGCTAATTTACATAAACAATTTGGGTAGGAAAACCAAAAAATAAAGTTAAAAACACAAAAATAAATTGTGAAAAACGTCAAAAAAAGTCAAACACGCAAAAAAAATTCGTTATAAATATGTACCATGATATACCATGATAGTACCATGATATTCGACTACAGCAAAAAAATAGTAGGTTCTTTCATCTGAATTTCAAGGTGGCCGAAATTAACGAAATTTTAAAATGCGTTTTGAAACTGCTTTGGAAAAAATACAAAACCATGGATAATTAACAATTTTGAGCACTAAATAGAAGTTATTTTAAGGTTGTATATTTCCTCATTTTAAATTTGATGCAGCTTAAGCATGGAAAAAATCCTTAAATTAAGAAAATGCTAATAATGCGGAATCACACGAATAAAAAACTTTGCAAAAATACTTTATTCAACAGTCATCCAGTTACTTTTTGGCTGGTTCTTTTGTGTTTTAAAAAAAGCTAATTTTCTAACACCCTAAATTAATGGCCGATTTTAAATAATGACCGAAATTAAGTCAGAGACCCATCTTTGTATTTTAATTAAAAATATTTTTCAAAATTAAACCGAAGAGCGAGCTCCTGCCAGCTCCACAGGAGGGCTGGGCTCTAGGTTTACTCAATAGATTGGGATAAAACAGAATTAAAATAAAATTGCCCATGAAAGTATTATATTAACAAATGAAACATTACCTCTCTGAGTAAAATTTAAGAATAGCGCATCTGTCATTTTTTGTGAGGATTTGGCTCAGAAAATTTAAAAACACTAGTTTTGCCAGGGTTTTTTTTTGAAAACTCCAGTTTTGTTAAAAAATTTAAAGTTTTTTTTAAATAAATCCCACAAAAACACAAAAAGCATGTCCTTTTTTGTAATACTATCCAAGCAGCATAAGCGTTCATGTTAGTGTAATACTATCCGACACGAGAAAACACATGCAGCCCAAGACAGTATGACAATTGTGAGTAAATAGTAACCTGAAATTAAATTAATGAAATTGCAATTACTTTTACCTTTTTCTCCATTTTACTTCAAGACTCGGTGTGAAATTTAAAACAGACATAATTTTACTGTCAGTACTATTTAAATATTATTTTTTACCACATTAAAATTACAATTTTAAAAACATCTTTTAAGTAAACCTAGAGCCCAGCCCCTCCACTGTGGAGCTGGCAGGAGCTCGCTCTTCCGGTTTAATTTTGAAAAATATTTTTAATTAAAATACAAAGATTGGTCTCTCGACCTAATTTTTGTTATTATTTAAAATCGGCCATTAATTTAGGATGTTAGAAAATTAGCTTTTTTTAAAACACAAAAGAACCAGCCAAAAAGTAACTTGATTACTGTTGAATAAAGTATTTTTGCAAAGTTTTTTATTCGTGTGATTCCGCATTATTAGCATTTTCTTAATTTAAGTATTTTTTAAATGATTAAGATGCATCAAATTTAAAATGAGGAAATATAAAACCTTAAAATAACTTCTATTTAGTGCTCAAAATTGTTAATTATCCATGGTTTTGTATTTTTTCCAAAGCAGTTTCAAAACGCATTTTAAAACTTTACCGTTAATTTTGGCCACCTTGAAATTCAGATGAAAGAACCTACTATTTTTTTCTTGTAGTCGAATATCATGGTCTACATGGTATATCATAGTTATATTTATAACGAATTTTTTTTGCGTGTTTGACTTTTTTTGACGTTTTTCACAATTTATTTTTGTGTTTTTAACTTTATTTTTTGGTTTTCCTAAAAAAATTGTTTATGTAAATTATCAATGCATCATACATAATGCACCAAGGGATTTCTTAATGTAAACGTTAACCTATATTTTTTGTGAAACATTTTTCGTCTGGGTCTCACAATAAAATCTGACAGTTTTATATTGATAGCTATGCTGCTACAGAGTAATATGCCCCACGGCGCAATAGGCTATAGTCTGTTTATAACTACTTTTTGAAAAAAGGAGATCTTCGTGAAGAAAAACAACTCGGTTTTGTTTTCATTTTTTGTATAATAAAAAAAAGATTAACAATTTTTTGTATTATAAAAACATGTTTAATGTGAGCATAATATTATTTATTTACATGTAACTGAGTTAAAACCTTAGTTTTTATATGGCGGAGATTTGGCGGCTATTTGGCGACAGTTTGGCGGCAGATTTGGCAGCGCACATCCAACACCCAGGATTTTAAAGTATTTTCCTTTTCGGAAAGAACCCACCGCCCAGTGCTATCATTATATACATATTTGGCGAAAATATAGCCCCCTTTGCGGTTTTTACGGACAGAGTAGCTTACGCTGGTATTACCATTATCACGTAGTTCACAATTTTTGATAAACGCTTTTCGACGCAGGTCTCTGTAGGCGCCGAACTCTTTTCTTTGCTCAAAGGGCATAGACGCCGGCATGAAAAGACCCTTGGCTCTAAGGTTATTTGTTTTTATTGTTATGTTATATATTTTTGGTAATAATAGTTTTTAATTTTAATTAAGAAAGTATAATACGGGATTGTATTCATATAATAAGAATTTGTTCTGATATACCACTGCCCGTATTCTGTCTCTAATTTAAATAAACATATTTCATTTTGTGTTTAAATAATATATATCCTATATACATTTTGTTACATTTTTACAAATCATTTTAGGTTTAAATTCTATTAGAAACAAAAATCAAAATAGGACATTTGGAAATTAATTTTAAAAAAATAATCTCATTTCCTTGTTATTCAGTTCTCTAATCCGTTGTAACACATGTTGTGAAAATAATTTCAATTAAATTACGATTATACATGTCTGGCCGGAAGTTAAAAATAAAATAGGTCCGAATTTCCCAGAAATGGAAAAAAACTGACAAAAAGAAACGGACGCAGATAGTTTTAAAAAGTTAATATTTCTTTAAATGCCGATTTTTTTGTTATCACAAAAAGACTTTTGTAATTATATAAAATGGTCTGCATTATTGCATAATGTTTTAACTTCAATTTATGTTGCCTTCAACTTTTGCATTTAGGAAAACAAAACAGAATCGTAGATCCTTTACTCAAGATTTAGCTCATTTAAAAATATTCCTGGTTGGTTTTCCTTCAACAGCTGTATAAACAAATAGTTAAGGACGATATGTTATGTATTTTCTGTGTTGATCTTGTTTTCTAAATTTGGGCGATATCTGTTTTGTTAGATGTAGTCAGTTGTTACATTTGAAAACGCATAGAGTGTGTGTCTCATTTTGTAAAGACTTATATTAACGTTGATATTATACTAACTCTGAGGCATATTTTTAAAAATTATCAGCAGCGATAAACAGCACATAGTGGAAAGAAATATGTGCCCCTTCCTTCGTTAAACATTTTTAGCTGCATTCCGGATCTGTTGATCCTTTTATGGTGCGTTCACCATTTAAATATAGATCGGAGCTAAGTGTACTGATATGTCAGATACTATGGTCAATAAATGTCAGGTGAAAAAACTGTACCAAACAAAAATAAAACGACAACAGACTGTTAAAGTGTTGATTCATTAGACACAACATAGCCTTTACATTAAAAAGATATGCGCAAACAAGCTACTCACGCTACTTAAGAAATTTATAATACACGTTACTAGGGATCGACCGCGGCAGAATTATTGCTGATGCCGGGGCCGGGGCCGGGGCCTGGGTAGATAAATTTTGGTTTGCCGGAGCCGGGGCGATTACATTAGCTCTTTAAATAAAATTTTATATATTTATCACTGTCTAAAATAGTAAAAAGAGCTTTAAAATTTTTATTCTTAGGGGTCCTTACCCCGTTTTGCCCCGGTTGATTTGACAGCTAAATTGCCGGGGCCGGGGCCGGGGTAGACAAAATTGCGTTGGCCGGGGTAGAAAAAAGTGCCGGGGAAAGCCGGGACCGTAGCCCCGGTCGATCCCTACACGTTACTCACGTACCCAATTAAAAAACCAAGTGATTGTGTTTTTTGTAAAGTGGCAACTGCAAAAATAAACTTAAAGATGAATGCGAGTTTAAAAGTTTTGGATGTAAAATCTTACAGATAGAAACCATCCTAAAACTGTACCAAAAATTTTCTCCATCTTTTAAAAGGTATTTAATGCAAATTTCGGAAGCATTCTTAGCTCAGAAATTCTAAAATTCACTTGATTTTTAAAGTGTCTGTTGAATTAAACAATATCTTGAGGTTTAGTAAAACTAAACTAAAAATGGTGTAAACTTATTACTCATAAAGTCATCATAATAAAACTCGTGAACATCCTAAACCATTGACTGCAAACCTTAGTTTTTCAACTCATACGCTAAACCATAGAATTAAGTTCATTTTTAGTACTTTTTAATTTTAATTAAATGGACTGTTTTCTAATAATGCCCAAACAAGTTGATTTTTTTTTAATTTAAGCAAGGTTTTCTGACGAAATCAGTTAACAGATTCAGGATTTTTTCTGCCTAATAGTGAGTGATATATTAATTATTAGTACCCATTTACGTAATTCAAATGTTAGATTAGTCTGTGTTGTGTTATTAATTTTCAAGTAATTATAGGCGTTTCATAAATATCATTCTGAATTACTGGTCTGAAAACCACTTTAGAGAGCAGTTACATAACTAATTTTTACGATATTTTAACTGTGTACTCGTTTGTTTAGATTCAAACTTTATTGTTACGGTTTTAGGGAAATTTTGATTTAAAACAATCTGTTTAAACCTTGTATTATACTATTACCAAAATATTATGTATTAATTTGACTGTAGAATATTTGATTTTTATGTATACTGCTTTTTTTCTTTATATTTTTATGTATACTGCTTCATCTATAAAATATATGAATAAACTTTTATTTTTGTGTCGTTAAAATAAAATAAAAGATTAAATGTTTTAGATAACTCGGCACCATGTTCCCGCGGCTCCAAGTTCCCATATTTTAATTTTATAATAAATCAATTGCTAAAAAACTAATGCACAAAAAACGATTCCACCACTCGAATTTTAAAAATAGATATGAGGAAGCTTTTTTAAAATTGAATAAAATTACAAATAACTCGATTTTCGGCTTCCAAAGAAATAATTAGACCTACATATTCTTCGGAGTTATAAAGACCATGAACTCATTACTTATTTTTCTTGCAATTGACAATGACTAAAGAAACAGTCGAAAGCTTTTACCTACGATGTCTATCAATTAGCGTTTTAACTTACTATATGGAAAAATATATAGCGTTTTAACTTGAAAATCTATTTACAAAAACAGCTTTTCAATCAAATTAAGCGGCAATTTTAATTTACGGTGGTCAAAACCCCCCCATTTCAACGAAATTTTTTCAGTTTTAAAATTTTCCAAATAGAGTTATAACGCTATAAAATCACTCTCAGCCAATGAGCGCCTGGAAAAACATTGATCTCGAATGAACGTAAAGATCTCCAATTTTTAACTCCTCCCATTTTCATCCCACTTTCATTCCCGCAAATCAGGAAAAATTAGGAATAATATTTCATCATAATCATAATTTTATTCTTGCAAAGAATATATGAAACTACACACAATGCATTAATAACGTTAGCACACAACTCCACACAATGCATTAATAACGAACCAATAACGTTCCCTAAAAACGAATCACGTTCGCCGTCGCCGTTCATGATTTGGGGTGTTTTCTGCAAAAAAACACGTTTTTTTACTTGACGGTTTTTAATGGCATTTGAGTTGAGTTTGCTTAATAATAATGGCGGATATCATTATCTTGTATTGCTTATAAGCTTATGGAAGCAATCATATGTGTTTAAGTATACTTATACCTAATTTTTTGTACCTAAATATTAGTTTTGCGTTTTCATTAAAGGTTTGCTTCTTTTTAGCATTGAATACTTATTGATTGTGCTTGTGCATAACTGAAACACAAGTTTTAAAGTGATAAACAATATGACATTTTATCAAAATGCTCTATTGTACTGGCCCTCAGCTTTCCATGCTAATATGATTGGATTTTATTTTTAATAGCAAAAAAGTAGTATATTTTCTGAAATATTAATTTTAAAAAACACTTTTAATAGTTTTTCACATCAAAATGCTTTAATAAGGTTTAATTGCATAATTTTGTTGATTAGATATTAGCATGAATTACTAATTGTTTAACCACTAAAAGGCGATTAAAAACCGAATATATTTTATTTTTCCTCTTAGCTGTATCACAAGAAAGTGTGATTGTTTTTTTTTGCTATTTATATATGGCATACCATATCTTTCAACTGGTAAAATTGCTGAGATCAAGGCGGATGATACTATAAGCTTTATAGTGTGAGGGAAAAAATTAAACCAAATGATTTTTTAATAGATTTTTCAGAAAAAAAACGAAACTTGATAATAAATATGCATAATTGCAACCCTACCAGTTTTAACTATTACAATTTGCTCGCTCTCTGCGCTGTAAGCGACTAAATTAAAATGATTAAAGCTGGTTCAGTAGCAATTATGCAAATTTAAACCACGAATAGAGTATTACGTGCCACCTGGATATGACCTAGGTAAAACGTGTAGAGCTAACCGCGGTGAATTTTATTACCAAAATGGTTAGACGAAGATGCCAAACCACCGTGGGGCGAAGGTTTTCCGTTATAACCTGAGAAAAGCAATCACAAGAACGGGTTAAGACAGAATAGTTCTAATACACTTAAATAGGCTGAATAGGTGTCTTGTAAAAAGGATTGATCAATCGGTTAAGCTAAAATTTTAATCGATACTGCTATTTTGTTTACCGTGGGGTGAAAATCGTTAATCTTAAAGACTAACTTAAGTCCGATTAAATCTTGAGCCTACCACTCCGGTTGGATTTTAACTTAGTAGAAAATATTTATCTAGGTATCTTATTTATCATATATTTTTCAATCAAATCTGTTTTATTTCTGTTTTTCTAAAGTTTATAAATTGGATATTTTTACTTTATTACCCTTTATTTTACAAATTGCACCTTTTAAAACTTTTTTAGTAATAATTTATGCATAAATTTGAAAAAGGACTAGGACTGAATACTTAATGACTGGACGCAAAAAACTTTTAAAAGTAGTGAGAGATTTTTTTATTGATTGTGATTTGAAACATTTAAAAATTAAATTAATGGTTTTCAAAGCGTTATTTGGTATTTTTGACAATGTATTTATTTATTAGGTATATTTTTATTACGTATATTTATTAGAATTTATTAGGTATTTATTTATATCCCTAAATTTTTTTGCTAATTTTCTTTTAGGTTTTTTGCTGTTATTTATAAGTAATAATCCGTTTTGTTTTCATTTTTTATTATTATGTAAGAACATTACATTTTTTCTCTAACAAACTAAACTGCCAGCTAGCCTATTTGGCAATTGTTGTTGTGCAAAATATAATACTAGTGAAGTAGAATGGCATCTTCCTGCGGGTTTACTCTTGTCTTTTTTTATTACAAACATAAAACATAAAACTATAGAGTGGTTCTGAATAAAATGTTTTTAGTGTAGAGGTTATATAGTAATCGATTGCTAAACAGCGGCAGCCAAAGCCAAACATATGTAGGAAAAAAATCCCAAAACAACGAGTTATTTGTACATTTAACGGTTTCAAATATTTCCGCTTCGTAGGTACGGCGCTACTAGCGTTTTTTTAATCCATTTTATTAATCACAAAAAAAACTTCAATTTTGTTTGCTAAAAAGTTTGGAATGAACGTTTTGAGGTTAATCTTTAAATTTTGAATGTTTTTTGAACCACAAAACATTAATAAAATCTAGCTTCGAAATTAGTTTTAAAGGAAAAAACCTAAAAAAATTATTTCATTATTTTTTCTACCCTTACAGCCTAGAGTAAAGAACGATTATACCGAACTAAGTTTGTTTAAAATTAGCACAGTTTTTTGAAGCTCGTATTCAATTTTTCTGAAGCAATAAGGCTTGTACTTTCTCTTGAAACTTAAATAATTGTAGTTTATTTTTAATTTTTTTCTGTAATAAACTTTATACATATTTACCAAAATTTAATCCGGTTATGATTACATTTTGGTTTTTTTAGTTTTATAATTTTAGCTGGGGGGGGGGGGGCTTTGTTTACCGTAAGAAACTTGAAGTCCTCGGAAAACTTTTAAGACTTGTAGCATAAAAAAATGACAACTAAAAGCTTTCAATAAAAAATTGGGTTAGGCTTAGAATGTTTTCTTCAGCAAGTTTGTATATAAATGTAGAAATTTCATATGTTTCTGATTATGCTTTAAATTGCGATGATGGAATATATTTGCAAAAAACTTTTGATATACTTTTGAAATTTTACACCTGTATATGTGATTTAAAGTTTTATTTTCATAGCTGCTTATAAGACAAAATGTCGAACACCGTTTAGTGGATGATGAGCTAATGCTTGGCGAGAGTGAATTAAATATAATTCAAAATGAAGAAGTAAATTTAGTTTTCTCTATTGAATTTTTAGATCATAACTGACGAAAGCGGTTAAAATCACGTACTTTGCCGGGTTTCATTTGCATAAAACGTTTATATGACAAAAATTAAAACCGAATAACTTTTCAGGAATTCTTTAAGAACCGGCACATAAAATTTCAATTTTTTTTTCATTGTAAAACAGTTGGCAAACACTGCATTTTTTTGTTATCAAAATTTTTAAAATTAAATATAAAAAATTCAGGGCATCGGACCTGGGGCAAAATTTGCAAATTTCATTAAAAAACATTTTTTTATTTGTTTATTTTTTTATTTGTTTTTAGCTAAAAATTTTAGAGTGTTAGCCTTACACCTTATCCGCTAGTTATGTTTTTTTATGAGAAATTGTCATTTTTTATTGGAAATAATTTTTTTTTTGAACAATAAAAATATATATGATAAATATATAATTAAAAATTTCAAAACGAATAGTAATGTTCCTACCTTCCAATATCATGCTCCGGAGCTCCGGCCATTTTAAGTGGAGGGAGCTCCGCCCCTTAGATAAGCGATTTTAAGCTGATTTAAGCTTAAAATACATTTAAAGTTACTCTATTAGCATTTTTAAGATCTAGCGTTTTAAATAAGTTTTGAAAAAAAAAATTAAAAAAAAAATTTTTGACAAAATCAACTATGGCATCACTTTTTAATTATTCATGAAGTTAGTGCAAAAATGGGCTGAGCTCCAGATCTCCAGAGCTCCGGAACTCCGGGGGTTGCTAGTTCCTAAAATCTAGTTCCTAAGATCGAAGCTTTGCTCCGCTTTTACGAGCTTTTTTTTAGGAACATTTTAGGAGCTTCCTTTAGGAGCATTTTTAAAAAGCAAAGCACCCTTTGGACTTTGTAAGTTAAAAAATTTTTGTCTTTAAATTGGCTTGGGGTTGCACCCTTAGTTTTCTAAGGCCCTCGCCAGCTGAAACGTTTTTAGCAAACTCTGTTTGCTATTGTTTCGCTGGGTTCATTACTAAAGGCAATCGCTCAAGTATCCGCCAGGTACCACCTTTTGTGGGTGCGGGGTGAAAGTCCCTAGCCAAAAGCTGAATTTAACCTTTCTTGGTAAGAGTAATTAGTCAATGTAAAGCCAGAATATAATGTTTCTTGGAAAAATAAACATGGATATTTTGAGTGTTAGTGCAAAAAAATTTGGCTTAGGTTAAAGCCTGTAAAATGTAGTGGTGGGATTGGGTTTGCTAATTCAACTGTGACAACTCCACTAGGCTTGTTTTAAGCACTCGTTAATTAATGAATTTTGTCAA
>JASAMX010013723.1:0-16114 GCA_030248175.1 Microlaimidae sp. YZB2_3 | reverse complement strand
TATGTGTAATTACTTCGTTAAGCTACATACAGATCATTTACTAAACGCAGACCTAGGGACATGTTAGATAGACCATTAACATGCTTCAAGTGTAATCTTACATTCACACTTTGGTCTATGTTTATTTACCTTTATTTCTTTTATTTTTGTATACTATTTATTTATCACATTATTTAGTTTACCTTAGTTTTTTTGGTTATTTTCAATAACATTATTTATTTTATATTATCATTTTAAAGAAGGATGTAAAACTCACATCTTCTTCCTGCAATCCCCTAGGGGTCGGGCTTTGACTAAAATTCTACACCAACAATAGTGTTGGTATAGAGTATTAGGCGGTCATATTGAATATCCATAGCCGGTCCGCTTCTGCTCTAAAAAAAGCTCCCTACACTTATTTTTTAATGTAAAAATAAGCATATTTGAAATTTCCAGAATCTAGCCAGCTTCATTAAAGACTTTAGAAAACTTTTCTTGAAAACTTTTACTTAAAAATGGGTCTTACTTTTACTTTTACTTTACTTAAACAAAATTTTGACCGTTAGTTTTACTTTTACTTTACTTAAATTCAAAAATTACAAATTGTTTTTACTTTTACTTTATTTATTTTAAAATTTTTGAAATTACTTTTCCTTTTACTTAAAATAATCGAAAATCATTACTTTTTACAACACTACTTTCTACACATAAGATAAACAAAACAAATTATATATTATTCGTGCGTTTTTCTTTTTTGGGGTTGTCTTAATTTAGTTTTTTGGGTTTATAGAAAGTGCACTTTTTAGCTTCTTAAATTTTTTCCATAAAACCACATACAAAATTTATACTAAACCATGGACCGTCATCTAATGTAATTGTCCTAAACGTCATCTCATATGATTGTTCTAAAAAAAGTTTTAAGCTTATAGAAAACTTTTAAAATCCGTCCTCCAAAAATGGCGCTTGTCGATCATTCTTTACTTAAAAGATTGCTCAATTGATATTAAAATTTAAATTATAAAAGATACCCTCAAAGAAAACGGCTACTTTTTTTGTACAAAAAAACCCCGCGATTTTATTGCTAAAAATACGAAGTGACGGAAACAATGTTAGGCAAACTTAATCAAATTCAGCTTTTGGCTAAGGAATTTCACCCCGCACGCCGAAACGTGGTACCTGAAGGATCCTTGAGCGATTGCCTTTTGAGATTACTCTTGGATAAGGGTAATGAACCCAGCGAAACATTAGCAAACAGAGTTGCTAAAAACGTTTTAGCTGACGAGGGCCTTAGAAAATCTAAGGGTGCACCCCATGGTTCACTACTAGATCTTTTTAGGTTTAATTTAGCTTTTGGCTGGGGACTTTCACTCCGCACGCTGAAACTTGGTTTTGTAGCTGGCGGATTCTTGAGCGGTTGCCTTTTGAGTTGACTCTTGGATTTAAAGGTGCTGACTCTTGGATTTAAAAATTTTTGCCTTCGATTTTGATTATTTTTTGTGAAACTCTTACCCTTGCCCCCAATAGCCCACAAAAATTTTTTTCAACAAAATATCTCCAGGGGTTCAGAAGTTATGACCCCCCAAAAATAGCGTTCTTCACTAATTCCGTACGTGACAGATTGCTCAATGGGTATAATAAGTTAAGTTACAAATTATGTTCTCAAAGAAAACGGCCATTTTCTACTCTAATTTGATACCTTGATTGTTAGAATTAGTGCAGTATTTGTCAAGATATTGCGTTTCGCGAACAAAAAACCCTTGATTTTTTTTGCTAAAAATACAAAGTGACTGCAAAAGGTTGGGCAAACTTCATCAAAAGATAAAACTTTTTATTTAATTTTTTTATTTAATTGAAATCTTTATCGTCAATTGGATGGAGTCGCAATGGGTTCACCGTTAGATCCTGTTTTAGCGAATGTTTTTTTGTCATTTTATGAGAAAAAAATGGTTAGATAGCTGCCATGTTGGGTTTAACCTATTGTTTTATCGTAGGTATGTTGATGACTGTTTTATTTTGTTGAAAAATAGGTCTCACGCGGAAAAGTTCTTAGATTATGCAAATAAGAAGCATAATTCTATTGAATTCACATATGAGCCTGAGTCCAATTGTGATATACCTTTTTTAGACGTTTTTGTTTCTCAAGTTAATGGTAGTTTTAACACGTATTTTATCGTAAACCGAGTTTTAGTGGTGTTTATTCTCATTTTGAAAGTTTTATGACTACAGTCCCACGCAAAAGTAGCTTCCCATTGGAACGCGTCCTGCGGCCTGAAGATTAAGAGAGGACGCAGGTGGAGCCCGCGTCCTGAACCGCGTTCTACGAGTCTCGCGGGTTTTTCGAATTTTTGGGACGCGGCTCAGGCCGCGTTCCATGGAACGCGACCCGCGTTCCAGCAACCCGCGGGACGCAGGACGCAGGACGCGTTCCAGCAACCCGCGGGACGCAGGACGCAGGACGCGTTCCAGCAACTCGCAAGACGCGGGACGCAGGACGCAGTCTTATAAAAATAGTTAATTTTTTACTCTTTTGTATAGGTCTCATACTTTGTGCAGTTCATACGTTGCTTTTGATTCTGATTTACGTGTTTTAAAGTCATTTTTGCATTAAAAATTTCTCAATAAGCAATTTTCTGTCTTCGGTTGGGTCACTTGTTTCCGTTTAAAAATCCTATCTTTTCTAAACTGAGATCTCGAGTAGTTTGTAAATTCAAGTGTAACGGATGCAATTCCGTTTATATCGGGCAAACAGTTCAACATTTATCTACTCCAATTTGAGAACACTTGGCGATAAGTTCCAGAACTGGGCACTGTTTCATAAAAGTTACAAACATTTTATTTTTTTGTAAAAACCTCATTCTTTTTTGTAGATCTCAGTTTTTCCTTTGTAACTTTAAAGATCCTAATGTTAAACATACACTGGGCGGATTCAACAAAAATGACCGTACTTCGTGTTTGATATAGTACACCTGAACATCTTTTAGCCGCCATCATTTAAAAAACGAGCGTTTTGACCAATAAAACGTAAGCGCGGCAAATTTCTGCTGGCAGAGACCAGAATAATAAAATAAAAATATTCTTCTTCTTCAAAATATAATGTCGCTTACAAAAAAAGAATGGACTTTTACAAAGAAATTGAATGTTCGTAACTTTTATGAAACAGCGCCCTGGACGTAGTATAGTATCCTTCGGAAACAATCAGCTGTTTATGACCATGTCTCTAATTGTACTTCTCTGTTGACGCCTTCTTCACGAGATTTTTGTATTTTACGTCTGACAGTAGCGAGTTTTCTCTCAAGATTAAAGAAAGCATAGTCATAGGAAACGAAAAACCGGTTTTTAATAATAATACTTCCGGTATGCAATTGCATTTATTTTAACACGTAATATTTTTTTGTTATTTTATGGTTTTAATGCTTTCTTTAAAAAAACTTTTTCTTAGCAATGACTGTATTTTTTTTCGTATTTCTGCATTTCTTTTCATTAATTATGATTATAGTAGTGTTTTACATTTTGTCATGTTTAAAAGTTCCTGTTTTTCATTTTATTATTTTTTGTATTTTCTTATAGTTTATATATTTTTTAGTTTCCCCTTAAGCTGTAATATTTATTTTACGATACCTAAATTTATAACTATATTGTCATTTTAATTAATTGCTTATATTTGCCTTTTTAGAATTCATACTATTACTACTGATGGTGAGTGCTGTCGTACTCGAAAGCTCTAATAATGTCGTACGGAATAAAAGTTTTATCTTTTGTCTTACTACCAGTTATACGATTTAAATTCCCCAAGAATAAATCTCTAACGTAACGATAAAGGTATCAAATTAAAGTAGAAAGTATCCGTTTTCTTTGAGTGCATAATTTGTAACTTAAATTTATATATCCATTGAGCAATCCTTCACGCACAGAATTGTCAAAAAACGTCATTTTTGGGGGGTATCTGTAACTCCTGAACCACTGGAGATATTTTGTTTAACTCCGCAATGCACCTTTAAGTAAAACACATTTAGAAGCGTTTTGGGTGATAGATTCTAAATTTGAGGCCTTAGTTGTGACAAAACGTAAGACTCGTTTCTGCTATATATGAGTACCAAACGCGGATTGTTCTTAAATTTACTTTTCGGATAACACTAAACATGCTTTTGTAGAATTTATAAAAAAATAAAAAGTTTTAATAGATTTACTTTTTAATTTTGTGTAAAGTTACTTTTAATAGTGAAAAATTAAAGCGAAACATCTTCATGTCCTTACTGTCGTATTTTATTTTAGTTACGTTTTCTACTTACGTTATTGCTACATTATTGAGAAAGAGAAGGGGTAAGACATAAACTTTGCCCGTTAATGTTCTTTGCTGTTTAAAAAAATCTAGCTTATTTTTGAAATTTTTTAGGTAAAAAAATACAACCGAATCCCACTAATTACTGTTTCAATATTTTAATAGTGTCCTACGTGGTATGTTTTTGTTTTATGCTTGCTGGCCTGTTTTGTTATAGTAAAAGTTCTTCAAATCTGGTCAGAAGTGTTGTACCAGCTGCGGACGCAGGAGCTAAACAGGTTTGTATAAAACTGTAGAAATATAAAAATGTAAAGAAGAAGATTTAAAGTGTGAAATTAAAAAAACGTATTATTGTTTATGAATATATATATCGCATAGTGTGCTTAAAAATGTTGGTGCAGACAGAATCTCAAATTTTTGATTTTGGTCAAATATCGACAATGAAACAATAGATTTACACAAAACGCGGAAACTATTTCTTTGCTTATCAGTTGAAACCTAAAATTTGTTGTGTCTACGATGCCACAATATTTTACTCAGTAAAACGAACTTCAAAAGAATATGCAGTTATAGTTCCGGTGTCGAATAATATTTTCGCCCCCCATAATAAAATCGCTGGCCGGCGAATTCTTCATAGATGAGGGCCATTATATTTTTGCCCCCCCCCTCCGGCGAATCCTTCAGAGACACTAGCCATGATATTTTCGCCCCCATCATATTTTCGTCCCCCTCTAATATTCATAGGGGGCGAATCCTTCATGGCTGATCGTCTATGAAGAATTTGTCCCCCATTTCCTATCAAATGCATTGAAAACCATAAAAATTTACATATTATAATTATAAAACAATTTAGTTTGACCACATCCGTTAATTAGCTTGTATTCTATTATGTGTTACGTAACGAACAAACAAAAGTAACAAGTTACGTGACGAAGAAGTGTAACAAGTTTTTACCGAAGCTTAAATGTTTAACGTTTAAAGTGCATTGCAAAATCTTACAAAATATAAAAATTATTAGTTGTTCTAAAACCAAAGCCTTAGAAAACAAAAACAACAGGACATATCTATATTTTAAACTTTCTTAATATATTCGGTTCTTTTGTATTATTCTCTTAAATCATGCTCCGTAGCTTCAGCTATTAAAAAATTAGTTTCTTCCGCGTTTTAAATAAGTATTTTAAAATTTATTTAACCTTGAACTATGTTTTAGTAATTTTTGTGACAAAAATAACACACAAATACACAAAAGCTTTAAGGTTCCTGGGAATTAGTGGCGTTGGAACCCTCCATCATGCTTTGAAGCTCCGGTCATTTAAAGAAGAGTGAGCTCCGAAGCTCAGCCCCTTAAATGAGCGGTTTTAGGCCTATTTAAGCTTGAAATACATTTTAAATAATATTATGCAATATTAAGGCTATTTTTATTGTTTTAAATAAGTTTTGAAAAAAATTAGTTTACAAAAAAATTTTACAAAATAACCCATGGCATCACTATTTAATTAAAAAAATGAAATTAATAAAAAACAGAGGTCCGGAATCCGAGTCTGCTCTGGAGCTCTTAAAATCAGAGCTCCGAGAAAGATCACTATGGGGGATGGAGATGATCGGAAGCCTCAAAAACAATTCTAGGACACGAGGGTACTGGACACGATGGTACTGGGCACGAGGGTACTGAGCGAAGAAAAAATACAGTTGCCACAAATATTCAAATTTTTTAAGCTGAATGAGCTGAACTAAATTTTAATCATAAGTCGGTTCGTTTTTAATTATAAATAACATTTTGCTTGCTTTAATATAATGCAATTTAATAATAAAAAAACTTCGTGTATTATTTAAAAAATATCATACTAATTGAACGAAATTTTTAAAGGTCATTTTACACACAATTTATACAACGGACTTTTAATAAAAACAATAATAATGTTTAAAACTTTCTCCAAAGCTCTGGAGCTTCGAATCAAAACCCTGCCTTTACAAAAAAAATTACAGAATTAATAGTAAACAATGAGAACGCCAAGAAGTTATTTAATTACTGTTTTTTTCTAAAATATATACTCATATGAAAATACGAAGCGAATTGCACAGTTTTTTGCTGTCATTTTTTTATTTAGACTTTTTTTTTGATAAAATCTTTAGAAAAAATAACTTCAGCAGAAATAGATTTCAGTAGTAGAAATGTAAAAAATATCTTTTTGGCTTTTTTAGTCCACTCTAGCTTAGGGAAATCACTTCAGCACATGTTGACCATTTAAAACAAGACGAACAAAATGTGCTTTTGAGACACAAAAACTTATTGTTAGATTTTTCATATATGATATTTTATGCAATTACATTTAAGTATAGAATCGTAAGTAAAATAATCTAACAACGAATCTTTGGGAGTCTTTAAAGCCCAGTAACCTTTATTTTCCTAAGCCTAAACAAAACCCAAAAATAAGCTAAACTTTCTGATAATGTTTTAATAATAGTGTGCTTTTAAAAAATACCGAATAATTTTGTTTTAAAAAAGGCAAGCAATTGTTTTTTGGAAAATATTTTACTAAAATGTTTTTGCAAGGTTATTAATACAAGAATTATTTGCAATTATTTTTGCAATTATTTTTTTCCGAAGGCATTATTAAAAATTGATTTTTCTACACACCACGAAAAATAACCACAAAAATGTTTTGACAGCTCAATCAAAGCATAACAGCAACATTAATTTTTATTATCTTTCGAGTCGTCTCATAGCTTCTCAGCATTTTTAAAGCTAGTTATTATTTTTTTAAAATGCACAAAAATCTAGACAAATAACACAAAAATCTTTGAATGTTATGAAATTATTATTTTTGTTTTATGTCTTCTCAATAATTTTTTCTTTTAATCTTACCTTTTATAAGTCAGTTAAACAAAGTAAATGATTTTTAAGTAAGACTCACTATTGTTATGCAATAGGTTTATCCCGCTTTATGTGGGAAAGGTATGTTTTTTGCTCGTGAGTACCCTCGTGTCCCCCCTTGCATAATGAATCGATTTTGTTGCGAGGTTGTGGTGAACGCAATTTTTTTAAGCCCAGTACCTTCGTGTCCAGTACCCTCGTGTCCAGTACCCTCGTGTCCAGTACCCTCGTGTCCAGTACCCTCGTGTCTAGTACCCTAATGATATAAAAAATACATTTAAATGCAAAAAAAGGAACTTTGTTACAAAAAACACCATAAAACTAAAATATGCTCATTATTAAAGGGAAAATTACAGGGGGGCGAAAACATAATGAGGGGGCGAAAATATAATGAGGGGGGGAGGGGCGAAAATATCATGACTCAGCCTATGAGGAAATCACCGGGGGGGGCGAAAATATAATGGCTCAAATCTATGATAGATTTGCAGGGGCGCAAAAAAATCATGGCATCGCTATGAGGAAATCGCCGGCCGGCGATAAATAGGGGGGCGAAAATATCATGCGACACCGGCACAAACAAAGCAATAAATTTAACAAGATCTATTTCACTATCATTTTACAGTCGATTACAGATTACCTGAACACAATGTGCTAAGTTGAATTTTTTTTTGTTGATTAGCAATAAATTCTATGCATCTCTTTGCAAGTTTTCATGTAAAAAAGTCTCAAACAGATAAAAATACAGTTGCTAAAAGATCAATTACAATAATTAAAAACGTACTACAATTTTGACCAATGTTGACTTATCTCTCAGATTTTACTTTGCAATTGTATTTTAGATTGACAATTTGCAAATATTCTTGAACGATTCTGTGTCCGAAATTGTAAGTAATATTAGTTTTATACTACATCTTGTCAAATTATTTTTTACATTAAACTCATATTTCAAATTTCAAGATTATCTGAATTACGGCATACCCTATTTACAAATAGTAGAATAGTCATAAAAATTTCTCGAAGAATAGAGCAGGAAAACGGGAATTTCCCGGGCGTATGTTTAGACAGGAAAATTTAGAGTATAGTCCCAGGTGGACGTATGTTGATTGTAGTAAATTAGCATTTGGCATGTGTACAGTTGCTCGAGAAAAAAAACTGTGGATCATATGATAATATTTTTTTATTCGGTAAACTAATTACACAACCCAGTTCTAGTTTTTATAGCGGGACAAAATGGCAATTGAAAAAAATCATTCCCATTGCAATCGGTGACAATCGCGAAATCGTCATTTTTTCAAATTTACAGTCTTTTTTAACACATACAATTAAAACTTTCCAATTCAAAAAGTGTTGATTTAGCGATTGTCAAAAATTGCTATGAGAATGATTTTTTGAATTTCCATTTTCTCCGACTATAGAAAAACTATAACTGGGTTTTGTTATCGGTTTATCGAATAAACAATCATTTGGTTCGGTTCTATTTTTGGAGCATATTTTATGACTATAATAATAATAATAATAAAATCCTATATAAATTGCAATAACAATGATAAATTTTGGCATCTAACCTGCTCATTAATTACTTTATTTTGCCAGTCGGCTGTTGTCACGAGAAAGCAATATGTTATAACTTATAACTTAGAAACTGATTAAAACCTTTTTAATAAAAAAGCTATTGTAATAAAATTTTAATATGTGCTTAATGCCAGTTTGCAGGTTCAAGAATGTGACTACTTGACCATTAAAATAAAACTGTACTCTGTACTATTGCTGTAAGATTCTACCAAAATTAATCAGGGAAAAACGCGCACCACTCTGCTCTTTCCTTTAAATTAAATGGGTTAAGTCACTCATTGCGCGGTTAACCGTTGTTGATGGCGTCATCTAAAATCAACAAAACCTTAAATAGCTCTTTAGCCAATTAAAAATCTAAACATTTTACACGACTAAAATATTACTTATATTTTTCTGATAGTAAACACCTAAAAACTTTGCTAAACATACCTGAATTTCATATTAACAAGCTTAATTTGCTTAACTTTTTTGACTTTCGTTTTTTTTTTGGTCCCCCAAAAATTTTTTCTGTGGTAAATATTTTGAGCTGATTTTTGCACGTAGATGCTAAATTATGGCCTCACCTGTAATTTTATTCTTGTATTATGCTGTATTGCTCCTATTTAAATCTCTGTTCATGTGAAAAACGACCAATTTTTTCTAAGTTACGCATTGGGTACTGGGGTACTTGTGTGGCACTATTTTTTTTTACTGAATTACATATTAAGTAATTTCACATAGTAATACACATTTTCTTGTTATTTTTTGGTTTAGATTATAATTACTTACCTTTGTATAAAAATGACTAATTTTCAAAGTGAAGAACGAACAAATATCCTAACCGCACATTAAGGGCCATTCGGCAACAATAAAAATAATTAAAAAAATAGAATAAAACTAATCTGGGGTAGCGTGTGAGTGCCGCGATGCACTAAGCCTCACGGTGTCGTCTTAAATGAAATTAGAAAACGTAGATAAATTTAAAAATTTATCTTTATCGCTCATTCTTATTATTATTTACGGCTTAAAATTACACAACGTTGAAAGTATAAACATTTTCTAATGTTCGGGCGTTTTTTTATTTTTGTGTGTGCGTTGAAACACAAAACATTTGTTCAAGTGAGGTATCATTAGTCTGGGAAAACTATGCCTAAATTGTTATCCAAGATTTATTAAAAAATGTAGTTTATAAAAAACTTTGAGCAAAACAAAAATATTCATTTGCACAAAAGTACATTAAATAGCCAACATTTTTTTAATTAATCACAATCGATAATTAAAAATTAAAGAATGAAATTAATGCTTATAATATTCAAATTATATAATTTAATAAAACTTCTTGGAAGTTTTTAAAGGTTAAACTTTGAGTATTTAACAACCTAATTAATTTAATAAATTTTATAGTCTTAATATGTTAATTTACCGATGTTTAAAACATCCTAGTTTAACTTCAAAATCCGTTTTCAAAGATCTTGATGCAAAAAAAATTGTTTTTTTCAGCTCATTGTTTAAGTATCTACTATAAGAATGCGAAAAAAAATTACCCGTTTTTATTTTTTTGGGTGAAATATAGGCACTACAAAACTTAAATTGTAATCTCCAGCCTCAGTATTTTAACGCCTGACGTTCTGCATTGTTAATTAACTTAAATTTACATTAAATAAACTTAAATTTACCTAAATTTACTTTTCTTTTACAACTCTCATTTATTAGGCGTACAATCTTTGAAGCATCAAAAAACCAGGAGTTGCTAAACATACAAAAATCTAGTACAATATACTTTTTAAAAATATATATATTTTTTATTTTTGGATATTGAAACGATTGTATAAATATTATTAAGCTCAAAAATTTTCTTTAAATTTTTTTGTTAAGTTTTTTTTTAAAAAAAATGACTTTGGTTCCAATGTTTAAAAAGCTGGAAATTCTAGCAAAAGCCAAAACAAAGTTTTGAAAAAAAGGCTTATATTAAATGGAATAGCATTAAACTTACAATAAGTTTGAAAACTTAATGTCAGAAAAGACTGAAACAAGTCTTCCCTGCGGTGCGGAGTCAAATTTTTTGTCTTCGATTTTAATAAATTTTTGTAAAAACCTTACTTCTTCCCCCAATAGTCTACAAAAATTTTTTCAACAAAATATCTCCAGTGGTTCAGGAGTTATGACCCCCAAAAATGCCGTTTTTAGGAATTTCTGTACGTGAAAGATTGTTCAATGGGTATACCGATTTACGTTACAAATGATGCACTTAAAAAAAGCGGCTATTTTCCACTTTGATTTGATACCTTGATCGTTAAGATTAGTGCAGTATTTGTCGAAATATTGCGTTCCCCCTATAGAAAACCCGCGATTTTTTTCGTTAAAAACACCAAACGACGGCAGTAAATTTTATAAATTTTGCCCAATCTTTTTTCCTTCACTTCGTGTTTTAAGAGAAAAAATCGAGGGTTTTTTGTACGAGAAACGCACTATTTCGACAAATACTACACCAATATTAACGATCAAGGTATTAAATTAAAGTTGAAAATAGCTGTGTTTTTTTGAGTGAATACATTGTAACGTAAATTGTTATACGCATTAAGCAATCTTTCACGTAAAGAATTGTCGAAAAACACCATTTTTTGGAGATTACAAGTTATAACTCCTGAACCACTGGATATATTTAGTTGAAAAAATTTTTGTGGGCTATTGAAGGCAGGGGTAAGGTTTTCACAAAAAATATCAAAATCGAAGACAAAAATTTTGACTCCGCACCGCACGTTTAAACAAGCAAATTAATAGTAAATTTTATTAAGCTTTCAGAAACAACAAAATTTAATAAAAAGAATAAGTGTAACAGCTGTGGTTTGCGTTTTTTAACTATTTGACGAAAATGAATGTAAGAAATTCCCACAGAGTGGATAAATTTTTGCATGCGATAATTAGCTATATTAATACAACGGCATTAATTGAGTCACACGTCACCAAAACGGTTAAAAGATAATATTATTATTATTAACGTCTATTTAAAACCAAATATCCAGATCAAAGTCTGAAAAACCTTGAAAAATTTAGGTTTAATATAAGACGACTTTTTCTTAGATGTTTTTTTATTTATGACATAATACAAATTAACTGGTAAAGTAATTGTTAACGTAAAAGTCGCCTTATATTGAATCTAAATTTTTCCAGGTTTTAAGACTTACAATGTATATCTGGATATTTGGTTTCAAACAGACGTTAATAATAATAATATTTATTTTTTAACCGTTTTGGTGACGTTGCTTAATTAATGCCGTTTTATTAATATAGCTGATTATCGCATGCAAAAATTTATCCACGCTGTGGGAACTTCTTACATTCATTTTAGTCAAATTATTAAAAAACGCAAACCACAGCTGTTACACTTATTTTTTTATTAAATTCTGTTGTTTCTGAAAGCTTAATAAATTTTATTATTAATTTGCTTGTTTAAGAGAAACTTGTTTCAGTCTTTTCTGGCAATAAGTTTTTAAACTTATTGTAGCTTTAATGCTATTCCATTTAATATAAGGCTTTTTTTTAAAGTTTGTTTCATCTTTTGCTAGAATTTAAATATAATATTAGATTTATCTAAAAAACAAATAATAATAATAATAATAATATCTACTACATATATCTACAATTATTTTTATGTCGGTACAAATAAAAAAATTTTAAAAAAAGCATTAATTTTTTTAGATTTGCAGCATAGAAAAGCTTAAGAACGACATTGTAAACTCAGTTGATACAGAAATAAAGGCAATTTATAATTTTGCTAATCAAACAACTATAAATATGATTCAAAACATAACGTCAGGCACAAAAAAAATTATAAATCAAGTCACAGATTTGAAAAAAAACCTTCAAAGCCTTACATCAAATTTAAACGACCTTAACAACGACGTTAATAAATTGGGCAATAATTTAGGATTGCTGCCGGCTTCCGTTCATACTAGTAAAAGTCAATTATTAACTTTAATAACGACCACTAATTCTTCAGTGACAAGTGCAATAAACTTTATTGATACTAATAAAATTCTAAAAAAAAATTTTACTCATGAAAAGAAAAAAATTACACAAAACTTCACGAGCAAGTTAGACAAACAGCTAAATAAGTTCAAAAACACAAGTAAAATAGCAAATAATATGATATCCACTATAAACACTGAAATCAAAACTGTTAAAAAGAAATTTATTTTAAAACCATTTAAGGAACTTGTCCTTGAAAATACTAAGAAAATAAAAAATTACAAAAATAACAACGCATGGGTGTCTTACATATTTACGTTGTTGCTTTTACCTCTCCTTCTGACTTGCTTTTTGAGTGTAGTTGGCTTCGATGTGGGAATAATTAATTCGAAACCTACAGCACCGTTTACCGAAATGTTAGATACTGGAGGAAACAGTCTTATTCACGGCACCGCTCTGTTATTTGGTTTCAGTTGGTTTATGCACTAGGTAACCACTGCGTTTTTGGTTTAGGATTTGTAATGCATAATTGGCATGTTTGTCTAACTTGCTCGTGAAGTTTTGTGTAAATTTTTTACGTTTAATAGTAGAAACTTTGATTTTTATTAGTATATAAATCATTTATTGCACTTGTCGTCACTGAAAATGAAGTGGTCGTTATTAAAGTTAATAATTGACTTTTACTGCGTCAAACGAAGCCAGCAGCAATTGTATTGCCGTTTTCATTACGTACTCGTAAAAGTCAATTATTAACTTTAATAACGACCGCTGATGCTTCATGACAAGTGCCAATAGACTTTATTGATACTAATAAAATTCTAAAAAAGAAATTTTTACTCATGAAAAGAAAAAAATTACACAAAACTTCACGAGCAAGTTAGACAAACATGCCAATTGCATTACAAATCCCAAACCAAAAAACGCAGTGGTTATACAGCGCATAAAACCAACTAAAACCAAATAACAAGCAGTGGTCCGTAAATAAGATTGTTTCCGCCAGTATTTGACATTTTATTTCGGGTAAACGGTGCTGTAGGTTTCGAATTAATTATTCCCACATCGAAGCCAACTACACTCAAAAAGCAAGTCAGAAGGAGAGGTAAAAGCAACAACGTAAATATGTAAGACACCCATGCGTTGTTATTTTTGTAATTTTTTATTTTCTCAGTATTTTCAAGGACAAGTTCCTTAAATGGTTTTAAAATAAATTTCTTTTTAACAGTTTTGATTTCAGTGTTTATAGTGGATATCATATTATTTGCTATTTTACTTGTGTTTTTGAACTTATTTAGCTGTTTGTCTAACTTGCTCGTGAAGTTTTGTGTAATTTTTTTCTTTTCATGAGTAAAATTTTTTTTTAGAATTTTATTAGTATCAATAAAGTTTATTGCACTTGTCACTGAAGAATTAGTGGTCGTTATTAAAGTTAATAATTGACTTTTACTAGTATGAACGGAAGCCGGCAGCAATCCTAAATTATTGCCCAATTTGTCTAACATCGTTTTGAAGATCGTTTGAATTTGATGTAAGGCTTTGAAGGTTTTTTTTGGAGTCTGTGACTTGATTTATAATTTTTTTTGTGCCTGACGTTATGTTCCGAATCATATTTATAGTTGTTTGATTAGCAAATTTGTAAATTGCCTTTATTTCTGTATCGACTGAGTTTACAATGTCGTTCTTAAGCTTTTTTTATGTTGCAAATCTAAAAAAATTAATGCTTTTTTTAAAATTATTTTATTTGTACCGACATAAAAATAATTGTAGATATATGTAGTAGATATTATTATTATTATTTGTTTATTTGCTTTTTAGATGAATCTAATCTTATATTTAAATTCTAGCAAAAGATGAAACAAACTTAAAAAAAAAGCCTTATATTAAATGGAATAGCATTAAAGCTACAATAAGTTTAAAAACTTATTGCCAGAAAAGATTGAAACAAGTTTCTCTTAAACAAGCAAATTAATAATAAAATTTATTAAGCTTTCAGAAACAACAGAATTTAATAAAAAAATAAGTGTAACAGATGTGGTTTGAGTTTTTTAATAATTTTACTAAAATGAATGTAAGAAGTTCCCACAGCGTGGATAAATTTTTGCATGCGATAATCAGCTATATTAATAAAACGGCATTAATTAAGCAACGTCACCAAAACGGTTAAAAAATAAATATTATTATTATTAACGTCTGTTTGAAACCAAATATCCAGATATACATTGTAAGTCTTAAAACCTGGAAAAATTTAGATTCAATATAAGGCGACTTTTTCTTAACAATTACTCGTACCAGTTAATTTGTATTATGTCATAAATAGAAAACATCTAAGAAAAAAAAGTCGTCTTATAATTAAACCTAAATTTTTCAAGGTTTTTGGGCTTTGATTGAAACTTTTTTGGTTTTAAATAGACATTAATAATAATAATATTATCTTTTAACCGTTTTATGTGACATATGACTCAATTAATGCCGTTGTATTAATATAGCTAATTATCGCATGCAAAAATTTATCAGCTCTGCTGGGAATTTCTTTACATTCATTTTCTAGTCAAATGGTTAAAAAACACAAACCACAGCTGTTACACTTTATTCTTTTCTAAAAATTTTTGTTGTTTCTGAAGGGCTTTTTAATAAAAATTTACTATTAATTTGTCTTGTTTAAACGTGCAGTGCGGAGTCAAAATTTTTGTCTTCGATTTTGATAATTTTTGTGAAAACCTTACCCCTGCCTTCAATAGCCCGCAAAAACTTTTTTTCAACTAAATATATACAGTGGTTCAGGAGTTATGATTTATATTCTCCAAAAAATGGTGTTTTTGCGAAGGCGATTCTTTACGTGAAAGATTGCTTAATGCGTATAACAATTTACGTTACAATGTATTCACTCAAAAAAAACACAGCTATTTTCAACTTTAATTTAATACCTTGATCGTTAATATTGGTGTAGTATTTGTCGGAATAGTGCGTTTTTCTCGTACAAAAAAACCCTCGATTTTTTCTTCAAAAACGCGAAGTGAAGGAAAAAGAAATTGGGCAAAATTTATAAAATTTACTGCCGTCGTTTGGTGTTTTTAGCGAAAAAAATCGCGGGTTTTCTATTAGGGGGAATTCAAAATATTTCGACAAATACTGCGGCTAATCTTAACGGATCGAGGTATCAAAATACGAAGTGGAAAATAGCCGCTTTTTTTGAGTGCATCCATTTGTAAATTTGATTAAATCGGTATACCCATTGAACAATATTTCACGTCAGAACCCTAAAAACGGCATTTTTTGAGGTAGTAACTCCTAAACCACTGGAGATATTTTGTTGAAAAAATTTTTGTAGAGTGGGGGGGGGGGGGCCCCTTTGGATTTTTTCCAGGGGGGGGGTGCAAAATTTTGGCTCTAAGAGAGGGGGTGCACCCCTCTGTACCCCCCCAAAGCGTCTATAGGAGTGTATAGTGTGGATGTTTCTTTGCTTG
>JASAMX010013721.1:0-11607 GCA_030248175.1 Microlaimidae sp. YZB2_3 | reverse complement strand
CCCCCCCCCCCCCAAAAAAATTTCGGGGGGGGGGCTCCGCCCCCCCCCCCCAAAATTTTTTTTTGTACTACAATCCGCCCCCCCCAAAAAAATGAAACTCTGGCTACGTCCCTGATTTCAATGTATTTTAAGTCATTTTAAACCTATTTTTACCTTTTTTTGGTTTTTTGCCCCTTTTTTCCTTTTCCCTTCTTTTTTTCTCTTTTTTCTTTCCCCCTGCTGGCCCCCCGTTTTATTGCCCCCCCCCCGTTTCAAAAAAGTTGCTCCCCCGTGCCCCCCCATTTTGGAATTGCCCCCCCCCCCAATTTTGGAATGGGGGGCAGTGCACAGGTCTGAATGTCTTACAAGTAGCTAAACTTTAACGTACCGGTATTGAATTGTATAGAAATTATTGCCAGTTAGCATTTCTTCAGTTTTGGTGCCCTTTCTTCTGCTCAAAAATAAAAAAAAACTAAAAAAAACATAAACTTTTGCTATTTTTACTCAAAATTAAACTATATTAGACCTATTTTAAACTCTCTTTTAGGCGTTTTTTTGTTCTTTTTTTCACCTGTTTTGCACAGCTTTATCTACGTTTATCCCTGCTTTTTTAACGTTTTCAAAAATTAAGGGGGAGCTCCGCCCCCCCCCCCCCCCAAAATTTCGGGAGGGGGGGGGGGAGCCCCCCCCCCCCCCCCCCCCAAATTTTTTTTTGTACTACAATCCGCCCCCCCCAAAATAAAACTCTGGCTACGTCCCTGGAAAAAAAGTAATAATATTTTTAGAACCACCAGACTTTCGACAATCTAACAAATATTCATTCATATTGGTTAAAGCACATTAAAAAAAATTTTCTTAACAGCATAAAATGTACCTTAAAAAAAAGGTCATTTATTGGCTATTAAACACCATTTATTTTCTTAGAAGGTAGTTTAATTACTTTTTAATGCCCAAAATTAAGATTGCAAAGTCAGAATTGACCCAGAAACATGTTTTTTTATTTAAGTTTGTTTGGTGGAATGTTTGGTGTTTAGTACTTGTGCCTTTTTAAGGTTAAGCCTATGCGTTCCTAAGCCTAAGCAAAGCCCTAAAAACAACCTAAATTTTAACAAATAGCTGCGCGAAAAAAGTTTAGGTTGTTTTTTAGGCTTTGCTTAGGTTTAGTAACGCGTAAGCTTAACCTTAAAAATAAAAGCCGAAAGTCGAGTAAAAAAAGTTGAGCAGGGTTGCCAGGTCTAAAATAGAAAAAATGGCTATTTTTTCGACAAAAAAAGGGGAAAGGAGCTATCAAAATTTTCAAAAAATGCCAAAATTTGAAAAAGGGGCTATTTTAAAAACAACTAACAATTTTCATTAAATAAGTGCAAAAATAAAAGCTATAAACATATTTTACAGTATTTTAAGCTATTTAGAGCAGTATTTACGCAGTTAAAAAGCTTACAACTTTAATATTAATCAATTAAACACAATCAAAATCTTTTTATTGAATATGCATACCAAAACACTTTTTTAATTTAACATTTTCAACTTATGGAACTTTTTTATAAGCGAAACATGGGTAAACATTTTTAAATAAACACAAAACAAATAAATTTTTAATAAATTAAAATTAAAAAAAAACTGATGAGCCTACAATTTTTTTTAATTTTAAATTTGAAAAATTTTGGCAGCATAACAACTTGGGGGGCAATACAATAATAGTAGCCATAGATGTTTTTGGTCGGGTCTGCTAGGGGGGGGTCCACCCCCGGGGTGGAAGGCCAAAATTTTTTAGGGGGGAAGTTGCAGGGGGGTCCGGACCCCCCTGGCTTTTTAGGGGGGGTCGAACCCGGGTGGAGATTTTTCAAATTTAGGGGGGGGTCAGGGGGGTCCAATTTTTCAGCAAATTTTTTGAAATTCAATAATTTAAGTGTTTTTAGGTCTAATATTGAATTTTATGTATTAAAACAGCCTATTTAGGCCTAAAAAGTGTATTTAAACACTGTTTTTAACTAAAAACCTGTGTTTTTGACAGTAAATAAAAAAATATACTTCCAAATTGGTAGGGAGAGAGGGGGAGGGGGGTCCAGCCTTCCCAGGGGGGGGGTTGGGTGGGACCGCTCTCGAGCTTGGGGGGGAGGGGGGGGCCCCTGTATTTTTTCTAGGGGGGGTACAAAATTTTGGCTCTAGGGGGGGTGCACCCCTCTGTCCCCCCCCCCAAAAAACATCTATGATAGTAGCTTTTCTACAGATTGTAAATTCACCCTAAAAACATTTTGTAAATAAACATAGAACAAATAATTTTTTGCAATAAGGTGAAATTTATATTTAAAAAAAGCTTCTTCTGGGGGTGCAATTTTTTAAAATATTAAATGTGAAAGAAAAATTTGGGCAGCATATATCACAGCTTAGGGCATACATGGCCATTGGGGGATTCAAGGGGAGGGGTTTAAACCATACATGGGCACAGGGGGTTGGGGGGTTAACCCACCCTCCAATTCTGAGAAGGGCGTTTAATTTTTCCCCCTCAGAAGTGGGGGGGGAAGTTAACCCCCCCAATTTTGGAAAAATGAAGAAAAAAATGTGTTTAAAATGACTTCTAACTGCCTCCAAACTTAAGTTTTGAGGTCAAAATGAATTTTTTAAGCAATAAAAAGCTCAAAATGCAATAAAAAGGGTTTTTGACCTTAAATTAGCGTTTTCTACCTATTTTTTCTTCAAAATCGAAAAACGATATGGGTAAAGTGCACTCCAGAAAAAAAAACTATATGGATATTTTGCGTTTTTCGGATTTTAACCCCCCTCCCTAATTTGGGGTTTAACCCCCCACTCCGGACCAACTTGCCCATGTATGGTTTAAACCCTCTCCCTAAAATTCTGGGAAGGTGGTTTAAACCCCCACCCACCCACCACTCAGATGTGCGGGGATGAGACGAGAAAATGAAAAGATAAATGTTTTCAAAATGACTTCTTAGTTCTAACTCAACTACTTCAAACTTTTTTAGGGTAAAATGCTTAAAACTTTTTGACGATCAAAATGAGTGTTTTAAGCAATAAAATGCTAAAAATGGTACGATTCCCATACGCGTCCCATAATTTGATTTGAACGATTCTAAAGTAAAATATACATATAAAACATCTATGTACACTAAATCAGACATGCAGACTTCGTTTTGATGGTTAATTTTAAGATTTGGCCTTATCGAAAAGAGTTATGAACAAATTATACCCAAAAAATAACCTTTTTCAGCATATGCAATTTATAATGTTAATAAAAAAATTGTAAACACACAAATTAAATTAAAAACTATGTTTTAACAATGCTAAAAGTCTGAGGAACTTAAAAATTTAAAAAAAAATTAAAAATTCAAAAGTTACATAGACCACCAAAAACATAGACAACAAATTTTTTTTGGCTTTAAACGCTAATTAAAACTTAGTTTTTTACCGATTCATTGTTCCTAAGCCTAAGCAAAACCTAAAAATCAAACAAATCTGTGAGGGGGGGGGGCGGGGAGGGGGGGGGGGGTGGGGGGGGGCGGGGGGGGTTTGGGGGGGGGGGGGGGGGGGGGGGGGAGGGGGGGAAAAGAAAAGGAAAAGAAGGAGAGAAGGGGAGAAGGGGGAAAGGGGAAAAGGGACAAAAAAAGCGGAAATAGGTAAAAATAGGTCTATAATGGATTTTTATCAAAATAAGTTGTTTTTCAAAAATGTGAATTTTTTCACAACTAAAATTTTATGGGTATTTGAACGGTTACTATAAAAATTGGGGGTTGTGGCCATGAAAGGGGAAAATAAAAGGGGGGTATATTTGTAACTGCCAGACACTTGGTAATACGAAAAAATAATATTAATTTGATTAAAGGCTTAATAAAAAAATTTCTTAATGACATAAATTGTACATGCCAAAATAGGGCAATTTTTGGGTATAAATCGGCTTATAACTTCTAATAAAAAGCTCAAATCTCAAAAATAACCATAAAAATCAAGTCTACGGGTCCAATTTAGGGTATGAAGATGTTTTATAAGTGTATTTTACATTAGGGTCGGTCAATACGATTTTTGGGACGCGTATGGAAATTATACCGCTAAAAATTGCTATAAAAACGCTTTTCGGCCTAAAATTAGCGTTTTTTACATATTTTTTTCAAAATAAAAAAAAAAACGATATGAGTATTATGCACTCCTTCAGAAAAAACGATATGGGTAAAAGTGCTGGGTTATACCATCCCTCTACCTTTATTTAGACCAACTTTCCAAACTGATGTATGGCTTAGGCTACAGGGCAATGGCACGCTTGGCAGCATAGATGAACACGGTCAAAAAACTAGGGGGGGGTGTTTACCCCGGGTAAATGACTTTTCAAAATCTAGGAGAGGGTCCTAGGGGGGGTCGAACCCCCCCTAGCTTTTTAGGGGGGTCGACCCGGGGTGCAAAATTTTGAAATCTAGAGGGTTGGGTTTGCGTTTTTGGGTTTGTTTTTTTTTTTTTGGGGCGGGGGGGGGGGGTCAGATGGGGTCCGGTGTCCAAAGCAAAACAATTTTAAACCATAATAACTTTAATAATAGTTCTTTTTATAGGATAATACTACATTTTTTTTTTTTTTTTTTTTATCTTTATTTTTTTATTTATTTTTTTTTTTTTTTTGTTTTTTTTTTTTTTTTTTTTTTTTTTTTTTTTTTTTTTTTTTTTTTTTTTTTTTTTTTTTTTTTTTTTTTTTTTTTTTTTTTTTGTTTTTTTTTTTTTTTTTTTTTTTTTTTTTTTTTTTTTTTTTTTTTTTTTTTTTTTTTTTTTTTTTTTTTTTTTTTTTTTTTTTTTTTTTTTTTTTTTTTTTTTTTTTTTTTTTTTTTTTTTTTTTTTTTTTTGTTTTTTTTTTTTTTTTTTTTTTTTTTTTTTTTTTTTTTTTTTTTTTTTTTTTTTTTTTTTTTTTTTTTTTTTTTTTTTTTTTTTTTTTTTTTTTTTTTTTTTTTTTTTTTTTTTTTTTTTTTTTTTTTTTTTTTTTTTTTTTTTTATTTTTTTTTTTTTTTTTTTTTTTTTTTTTTTTTTTTTTTTTTTTTTTTTTTTTTTTTTTTTTTTTTTTTTTTTTTTTTTTTTTTTTTTCATTTTGCGTGTTTGAGTTATTTTATTTGAAGAATCTCTGGAATTGAATCTAGTAAGATGGTTCTCATTTTCTGTAGTTCTGATTAGCTCATTTAATTGTCTTTTTCTTTGCTAGTCTAGGTTCTCTGTATCTGTCTAGTTTAATGCTTTTCTTGCTAGCTATAGTGCTTTGATTGTCTTTTCTCTTCTCTCTCTATATTTTTTTATAGGACTCTCCTCTCGTCGCTGCTGTCGATCTTATATTAATTCTCTATTTTTTGTGATATTTCATTAGTAGTTGTTTCAGTGAGCATGTTTCACAAAAAAGCATATGTCAACAAACTATAGTTAGAATCACACTGAAATCAGACATCAAGCTCGTCAAGGAGGACAAGGCTTCTTGCATTCAACACAATTTTTAACTAGGTATAGCTTAATTACACAGGAAATAAGTCGCAAATTCTATTTGAAACATTAGGGGAGCTGAGAGGATGGGAACAAAAAGGGATCACATCAGCAGAAACGAAGCGAAACTTTTTGTTCTGCTCTCAAGCTCCAAGTTTGCAGCAATTCTTTTACAGAGTCGCTGTTCCATTCAGTACGTCACAAACTATCATGACTCAGTCGTCTCAGACATAGAAAAGGAGCCTTATTTTATTGAATAAAAAGCGATATTTAGGAATAAAAAGGGTGTAAAAACATAAATTTGTGTTAACAATTCACGTTTTTGCAAGAAAATGTAGTATAAAAAAATACTTAAAATTTTCTCGAGAGGGGAGGGGGGTCAGATTTCAAAATCTAGAGGGGGGTCAGGGGTAAAAAATTTGAAAATTTGGGGGGAGGGGAGGCCCCTGGATTTTTTTCTAGGGGAGGCCCAAAATTTCGAGGCTGGGGGGGGTGGACCCCACCCTACCCCCCCCCCCTTGTTCATCTATGCTTGGCAGCCACTTTGTAGATTGTAATTTAACATTAAAACATTTTTAAACTAAGCACTAATACCCAATTAAATTTTTTAATAAGGTCAAAATTAAAAAAAACCTTCTGTTTTTACAAACAATTTTTTATTAATTTTAAATTTTTTATATCAACAAGGAACAAATAAATTTGTTAATAAGGTTAAAATTAAAAAAAAACAATTGATATGAAAGTTTACTAAAAAAATTCATTTAAATTTCATTTTTTCTAAATCAATAATTCACTAGTTAGTTATCATAATAAAATTTTATGGTAAAAGTACTAAAAGTGTACCAAAAATCAGTTTGAGAATTTCACCAAACGAACATAAATAAAAAAACATGTTTCTAGATCAATTCTGACTTTGCGATCTTAATTTTATGCATTAAAAAGTGATTAAACTACCTTTCAAGAAAATAAATGCTGTTTTATAGACCAAAAATGACCTTTTTTCAAGGTACATTTTATGCTGTTAAGAAAATTTTATAATAGTGCTTTAACCAATATGAATGAATACTTGTTAGATTGCCGAGAGTCTGGTGGTTCTAAAAATATTTTTACTTTTTTTCACCAGTTAGTTATCATAATAAAATTTTATAAGCAACCAAAGTTAAATCACGGACAGCAAGCCGTACGAGAAATCTTAACAACAAACAAAACCTCAAAATTAATATATATTTAATTATGATAAGTGTACTTTATTACTAAAGTAAAGAGTGATCATTTTATCACAATTTTAGGATGACTTTCAATTTTATTTTTAATTTTGAACCTAACACAAAAAGGGCCCATAAAAGGGGCTATTTTTGAGAGAAGGGGCTAAAAAAGAGGCTAAGGGCTATTTCCAAATTTTTGGGGCTATCAGCCTAAAAAAGGGGCTAAAAATACGTATATAAAGTTAGCGCACGAAATTCGTGCGCGCACGAATTTCCGCGAACGAATTCGAAATTCGAACAAACGAAAAGTCCCAACTGAGGAAAGTCCCAACGTGGAAAGTAATCTTTGAATCTATTTCAATATTAGAATACGTTTGCGACGGTGTTAAGATATTTTAACGATAATAATGTTAATGATGATAATGGATTATGCTTTTGTAACGTATTTCATGCGTTTTGAGATTTTTTTTTGATTTTTCGGGTTTTGCTTAGGCTAGGATAGTTTTTACTCTTCGTTTAGCTTTAGTAATAATTTCTATATTTTGCTTGATTTCTAGGTTTTGCTTAGGCTTAGGTACTCTTTGATCAGAATTCGGGGGGGGAAAGAACACGAAAGACGTCGTAGTTAGTAGAAAAGAAGAGTAGTCCCTGCTGAGGGTAGTACCGAGGTGAGTAGTACCAACTCTTCTTAGATTCTCTCCTTTTTTCTATTAGTAGTACTTCGGTTGCATTGGTGGTGTTAAACATGATATTTTTCAACCGAAGATAATAAATTGCTGTATTTGATTGATGATTGGTGGTATGCTGTTTTTGTGTACATGTTTTTTCAATGCTGGTAGTTTCCCCCCTGATGAGTTTTTTTGTTTGTTGGGTGGGTTCTGTAGGCGTATGGGAAAAAATATGTGTTTTTTCTCCAGAGTTTAAAGAGTATCTTTATATACATATATACTATTATACTATTGTGCGAGTTCTCTGGGTTGTGTATGGGTATGGGTGCTCAGTTTTTTGAATAAAGAATTGACGTTCATACAAAGTTTACCGTGATAAAAATTTTGCTTGATTTTTGGCTTTTGCTTAGGCTTAGATAAAAAAGGTTTTCAATAGATTGTTCTCCTCGAAAAATCAGGAAAAGCTTGTCTTTTCAAAAGTAGTTACAAAATCACATCCAAAAACAAGTTTTTCGTATTAATGCTATATTTTTATTATTTATAGTGTTATTTACTAAAAAATAAAATGGTGTTTGTTGCAAAAAAAGTGCGTTTACAAAATCACATCCAAAAACGAGTTTTCCGTATTTTTTGCGATATATTTATAATATATAGTGTTAAAATCTAAAAAAAAATAAAATGGTGTTTGTTGCAAACGTATTTTTTGATTCTGTTGGGACTTTCCACAAACTGTTGGGAGATTCCACAGTTGGGACGATTCACCCCTTTTTGTTAAAACCGATGCTCGGAACCTTTTGAGCCTGTATATTTTCAGTCACGCCTACCGTAAAACACGGTTTTTGCGCCTATCGCACATTGAGGCACTATATTGGTATGAAAAAAATTACGTAATTTTTTTAATTGATTTTGAATAATAAAATTATTATACACAATTAAAACATTAAATAAAAATGATAAATTGTAAAAAAAAACACTTGGTGAGACTGGTGAGAAAATTTGAAGCGTTAAATTTCCTGAAATTACGCCTCCTTAATTAGAAAAAAATCATAATTACCCATAAAAAAATGAATTTTAAAATTTTTTCTAAAAATTACTAAAATTTACGCACAAACTACAGTTTATTCTTGTTTTACTGTTTGATTATAAAGGCTTTTTTATTTTTAGAATTTGATTCTTGTCTATAGATGACGGCGTTGGAAACTAAAAATCGTTTATATTTTAATGATTTTAAGTTTTATTTATTAGCGTATTACTATTTACTTCAAACATATGCAAAAATGTTTTATTTCAATGAAAACACTGGTGCAAGAGCTGAGTTTGCTAAAGTTTTGCATATAGATTAAATTAATATATTTTAGATCCTAATAAAAGCCAGCAATGTTCATATGTTGTAATGTGATTTTAAATTTTTCAACTTTTTAAAATTTTTATTATTAAAATTTTATTTTTAAATTTTATTAAAATTTATTAAAATTATATTAAAATTTATTAAAATTATATTAAAATTTTATTTTTAAACTTTTCTTTAAAATTTTTGAATTCTTCGAAAAGAATTGATTTTAACATAAAAATTAAAACACTAAAAGCTTTAAAATTTATAAGATAACAGTGTTATACTTAAAAAAACACAGTAATTCAACTCAGGTCTAAAACAATTCTTTAAAGCCTGCGTGACCCACCCCATAACTTGTTGTAATTGATAAGTGTTTGTTTGTTTAATTTTTAGATAGTTCTTAGTTATGCTTGTCTCAAGAAAAAATCACGGCTGGTATCGTTTCACAGCTAGCCTCGATATTTTATGTTTGGCACCATTTTATGGTATCGCAATATGCCTTGTTTTAAAATTATTTGCCACACTTTTTCCGTCCATGTTAATGTTACTTTTATACAGAATTAATTGCACTTTGTTTACGATTGTTAACACTGATTTTCTTGCTATACTGGTTTTTTAGAAGCCGCAAATAAAGATTTTGAATCTAAAAGAAAGTTTTAGGTTTTGGAAATGAAACATTTTAACCCATTTCCGCGATCGTCTTTTTCACGGTTTTCACGGTCAAACTTTTGTTGCACCACGGTGAAAGCTTCATTTCACGGTGGTGGTATTTGTCGTCTAACCATTGTGGTTTGTAAACGTCACTGCGTGCAGTAAGCTCTACGTATCACCTTAGGTCGTGTCGTACCTAGGTGGTACGTAATGCTCTATGCGTGATTAGTGCACAGTGAGCGAACAACTTGAAATGGCTAAAGCTGTAGCAATCAAGTTTTATTTACGCATACATAGTATTACGTATCAGGTATCACCTTAGTACGACTTAGGTGATACATAGAGTTTGCCACGGTGAAGTTTACACATCGCAATAGTTAGACTAATACCACAACCGTGAAACAGGTTTTGCTGCGGTGGTACGAGGTTTCACGTTCACCGTCGTAACCAAGGAAAAAGCGATCACGGCAACGGGTCAAACCGAATCAGGATAAATGGGTTTTAGAAATTTAAGAAGAATATTATAAAATTCAGAATCAAATTATGGAAATCTAAAAGGCAAAATATTATTCCTGGAAACAATAAACAATCCTCCGTATAAGTTTCAATTGTAGTTTATGCCCATTTGTTGGTAGTTTCGTCTTACCTCGCAAATATTTGTACAAAAATTAATCAAATTAATATTTTTCCCATGATTTGGATTTGGCGAATTTTCAGCATATTAAATGTATTAAAACACAATTATTTACGATTGATTTTTTTGTTTTTGTTTAACTTTTTATTTGATTATTAGCACAAAACTAGTTATTTTCAATAAAAATATGTATTATTTATACAAAATAACAAATTTTCAATAATATTTATTTTTATCTAAAATTTGTTGATATGATAACAAATTATTGGTTCCCGGAAATTTCGCCTTTCACAATACGTCTTTCAAAATCTCGTCTTCTACGACTCGTCTTCGGAAAACTCATCTTTTGGATGCGGTTTTGTAAACGCACTTTTCAAACGACAAGTTTCTCCTATTTGACTAAAACAATGTATTGAAAACCTTTTTTTTTCCTAAGCCTAAGCAAAAGCCAAAAATCAAGCAAAATTTTTATCATGATAACCTTTTATTAAATGATTTATTCAAAAAAAAAATTCAGAACCTAAGCCTAAGCAAAACCTAAAAATCGAGCAAAACTTTATCATGGTAAATTTGTATTTAATAATGCTTTTTGAACTGAAGAGTAAAAACCTTATTTTTTTCCTAAGCCTAAGCAAAACCAAAAAATTTAAAAAAATTTTATCATTGGGGTGAGGGGGGGAGGAAACTCGCATTTTTGAAAATACGTTTACAAAATCGCATCCAAATAACGAGTTTTCCGAAGACGAGATGTTTAAAAGACGAGTTTTCCGAAGACAAGATGTAGAAGACGAGATGTTGAAAGACGACATGTAGACAAAATTTTTGTACACCCAAATTATTAAGTAAAACGAATTAGCTTTTCTGTTTTTATTAGTTTGCAATATGAAATTAAATTTGGTTTTGGATAGTTTATTGAATTGCTGGGCTTTTTAAAGTTTAAAAAAGTAAATGTTTTCCTAATAACAAACAACAATAAAGTATTTGAATATCGAAAAGTTATGTTTTATAATCTTTTTTCCATATACCATTATTGTGCTTCAATGTGCGATAGGCACAAAAACAGTTTTTTACGTAAAAGTGACTGAAAATATACAGGCTCAAAATTCGTGCGCGGAAACTCGTGCGCGCACGAATTTCGTGCGCTAACTTTATATACGTGGGGGCAAAGTCCCTTTTGTGTTTGATTTAACCAGCACTGATTCTTAATTTACCAACAAGGGTGTCTGAATTAACCAACACTGAAAAAATATATCAGTTGTATATTAAAATTTTAAGAATACTCCATAATTAGCTATATATTGTAGATTTCTTGCATAAACAGTAATTTTAGTCATTCTTCAAATTAGTTAATATTGCTTTTAAAACTTGTTTTTCTAAGAACAAAGTAATAAACGTCGCACAAGATACCGTAATATTAAGCATGTAAAACAGGGTTAAAAAGCACGAGCATTTGTTTGTGTTATTCATATTTTATCTGTTTTTATATATAATTATACTAAACATTCAATATAGTGTTCCGTAGATTCTTTATCAATCCTTTTTAAAATCTTTTTTAACTGACATAAATATCTTGTTTTGTAATATATGGGTAATTATTCGCGATCGACCGGGGCCCCGGCCCCGGCCCCGGCAATTTAGCTGTCAAATCAACCGGGGCAAACCGGGGTAAGGACCCCT
>JASAMX010013718.1:0-20986 GCA_030248175.1 Microlaimidae sp. YZB2_3 | reverse complement strand
ACTAAGTCAGTATTGACACCAGGAGCTCGCTCTTCCTCCATCCCGGCGAATCTCTTCTCCAACTCCGTTAGCCTTTTCCGAAGATCCGCATTCTCTGCCTCCAGTCTGGCATTAATGAAATATAAGAAGGAAATCAATATAAAGAAAGAAATATACATTAAAAACACTTATAAAAATTACAACTTTTACAAAATACAAAAAATATATATTAATTATGCATAAGACGTAAAAACAGAATAATATATACAAAAAGGATTATTTGTTTTAATAAAATTAAAACAAAACTTAATTAATACAATACGTTTAAAATATGAAAATTATAAGTATACAAAATTTTAAATAAAAATTAAGCAAAAACAAAAACAAAGAAAACTTTACAAAGTGGTGATAAAAAAGTGCTTAAAAAATATTTCATTAGTATAACAATTTATATCATATGATTTTTGTTTTAGTGTTTTATCGGTCTGATGATGATTTTTGTAAAAATCGAAACGCCAAGTTTAAATGATAGAATAAATGTTTTATCCACGTGCTTTAATCTCAAAACCATTGAATGTGAACTAATATCACAACCAGTTTTAAAAATTCGTTTGCAAATCAAATTCGAAATTTATTATATTAATTGGTTTTTATATTTTAGATTATAAATTATGCTTTAATAAAAATGGTAAAAAACCCGAAATTTAAACCCCACGACTATTTTTTTAAGCCTAAGCAAAACCTAAAAAAAACCAAAAGCTTATCATTTCCTTAATCTCCAAACTTTAAGAACCCTGGGGCCGGTCCACTAAACGCGTGCTGACTAGGTACGTTGTAGTAACACTCGATAAGACTGATAGCACGTTGTTTAAAACACTTGATAATGTTTTAAATTTAGTGTTTTTCTCATGATATCTTATGGGGCTCTTTTTTAAAATGGGATAAATTAATATTTACAAAGTTTTTATGTATATTTGTTTTAAATAAAAGCTAATAAAGCCAATCACCCCTAGTTATAAGTTTTTTTATAACTCTTAACTAGGGGTCATTGCCTTATCAGCTTGTATTTATAACAAATATGCATAAAATTAATAAAATATTAATTTATGCCATGCAGACAAAGAGTTTTATGAGATTTCTCGAAAAAAAAACCCAGAAATTAAAACATTATCAAGAGTTTAAAACAGCGTTTTAACATAGCACCTAGTCAGTACGCGTTTAGTGTACCGGCCCCTGGGGTCTAAAGATTCTCTTTTTGAGAAATAACGTTAAATAACGATAACAATTAAAGTATTTTTCAAAAACAAGGACACACAATTTAATAAAATTAGATTTTTAGATTTCGCTGAGGCTTAGAAAACATTAGTGAGCCTGATTACTCGAAGGTCATTTTATCAGAAGGTCATTCTAAGAATGTCAAAAAAAAGAAGAAATTTTTACGCTGGTCAAATTATGATGTGATTGAAACGTTTATTGAAAAACATTTATAAAATGTTTTATTTTATTTGTTCCGTCAAACCTTACATGGGTGATTTTGGCCTTTTCATTTATTATACCATCGATTTTATACTCAAGCTAAATCTTGAAATGTGACAATTTTCGTCGAATTTTACCTATTGGTTACCCAGTGTATTTTAAAATTGTGTTAAATAAAGAAACAAACCCACTCATTAAAACATTTTTGGGGCCCACTGGTGTGAAAAAAAATAATTAATAGTGTTTTGAACTTAACAAAAAAATTTATTTTTGTAATAAACACGATTATCGCTTGCATTGAGATTTAACAATATATTAAAATTACCAATATAAAATTTTGGGATAGGCATTTTTTGAAAAATAGCTAACCACTAAACAAAATTTCACAAAAGTTGTATTTTATAATCAACGTAAGTATAACATTAAAATAAACAATTAACAAACATTAAGGTCTCTCCGGACATTTTTAATTGCAGAGCGTTCAGTATAGTAAACCAATTCCAATAAAGAGCAAAAAACCCATTTTTATTTACATACAATTTATTTTTGAATTATTGTACTTATATAGTATTATAATATTTTAAGATATTCAAATGACGAAAATTTGACTAATTGGCGAAAAGCAGGCAACAAATTCTGTTTACAATAATGATATTTTTGAATTTATATGAAATACATTTTAAAAATTATAAAAAAATAAAAGAAAAACATTAAAATCAAACAAAAATTATGGCCAAATATCTTTTATGTTGGAATCGATCTCGGGACCTTTCAAAAAATTTAACGATGCGCTAACCTACTATGCCACTGCAACAAAGGGTTAATGAGCTCTAAAAGCGATTTATAAACAAACCCCCTGAAATAAATCGATAAAACGCACGATAGAACTATTTATGCGTTAAAAAATACAAAAGATATTATGGTCTTCCAAAAATTATAAATTTCAATAAATTTGAAATGGAGCTTTAAATTTTATCAAATTAAATTAAATCGAAGTCTCACCGCATTTTTTTGAAAAAATTAACCCCCATTTTTTACGAAAAATTGTATATTAAACTATAAATACAAAAATAATTCCATAAATTGTTACGTGCGTTAAAAAGGGTAACAATTCTTTTTTATTGGAAGTATTTTTCGTAATAAATAATGAGTACTGCATATTTCTAAGGGTTTTAAAAAAATTTCGTTGTAATCTGATTTTTAATATCAATTATTTCAAATACTACCAATAATATAATAAATGTGCATTTTATAATCGTGGTATTTTTGCCTTTTTAACACTCATATTAATTTTCATGGAAATATTTTTGTATTTCACGAGATTTCGTATGCCAAAAATCACGATTTTCCATACTTAAGAAAACTGTCCGGTGATACCTTAAAATGATAAGAAATAAAAACCTTCCTTATTCCATGAAGGCGATTTTTTTGTGCATAAATTTTGGCTGTGTTGTTTTTCACAACAATGCAACAGACAACAGGGGCCAATCCACTAATCACATGTTAACAACCGGCTAAGTTAGCCGGTTATAAAAAGGGTTCTATTAATAAAGTTTTTCTAATAGTTTTATGATAATATTGGCTTATTTTATTATATTTGTTGTGGTCAGGAAAAATAGAAAATTTTTCATTCTTAAAATTAAAACAATAATATAATAATTTAATTGAAAATTATCGGCTTTAATATTCAAATAGCTATTTTTAACTTTTATTTAAAAAATATCCATTATATTGTTAAAATATTATGTTTTCGAATTCAATCCAAAAAATTGGCAAATTTTGCAGGAGAACAAAAGCAAAATTAAAGCAATAAAAGCCGTTTTTTATAATCGGCTAACTTAGCCGGTAGTTAACATGCTGTTATTTTTTGTTTTCTAGGTTTTTGTTGTTTGTGTTTTGGTTATTTTTTTTTTTTTTTTTTGTTGGGGGTTTTTTCTTTTTTTTTTTTTTGTTTTTGTCCTTGGGTTTTTATTTCATGTTTGTGAAAAAGTGAAATTGTGGACTGCCCCAACACGCTAACACGCTTACACTTTCATTTTTATTGTAATCAGACTCCGACCTTTTTAGGGAAAGATAATTAAGTGGTGATTTATTAAAATCACATAACTAAAATCACTTATCTATAAGTTCCTTATTGCTGATTTTGTAAAGTTAGTAAAATTTGTGCTGTTTTTTATCGTATGGAAAAGTTGTTTATAATTAAAGTCTTTTCGAAACGTAAACTTTAAAATATTAAATCCAATCTCAAAAAGGGCGGAACGGATTAATATGGTGTTTATATCAGTGTGTAGCTTACACTTTTGGCTATCAATAAAACTTTAAAAAGGTAATGTTCATCAATTCCACCGTCACTAAAAAAAAGGCCGATACGGCCTGCGCCTCAAAAAGCAAAACTTTCTCATTAGTAAGAGATAAAAACGCCGTTTTATTTTGTCAAAACAAGCTTTTGCGAATATTTCCTAAAAAAATTGCTCACGATTGTTACAGTGAATTTTTATAACGGTTTCAATGCAGCCTGGTGACCCCCTGCGGGGGATGGGGAATGACCGCCTAAGGGACTAGAAGTGTCAAAAATAGTGCGCACCGTTTTTAATTTTTATTCTTAAAACCAATAAAAATGAACACTTGATTACATTTGGTGTCTTTTAAAAAACTTTTGCGAAAAAAAAAGTAATCTTAAGTTCAAAACAAGTTTTCAAAAACGAAGAATTTAAAATTTGCTCACGGTCCAATCAGGCTCTCTTGGTGGCAGCAGCAAATCTCTAAACTTAAAATTTTACAAGAACAATTAACGTTAGAAGATTACTTCTTAAATTTTTCCATTTATTTTGATTTGAAATATTGAAAAATGGTCCAACTAACACTATAAAAAGTAGAATATTTTTTTTATTTTTTCAAAAATTAGCATCGATTATCAAAAAAGATTTCTTTTAATTAGTACAAAAATTATTAATAATAAAAAACTTGTTATATTCCTTTTCTTAAAATCATAAAAAGGCTTTAATTCTTAATAGTTTTCAGGTTAAAAACCTTAGTTGATAGTGCTTTAAGGGTTATAGCCTCTGCCAGAACATAGAATTTTATGGAATAAATAATTAAACGCTATAAAGTTTATTTTTAAAAAAAAACTAAACTGTTATTTATTTTCCTCCCTGTGACTTTTTGAACATGGTTTTTCGTTATAAATGAAACATTTTTGAAACTTTGTTGATGAGTAATATTACTGTTTCGAATACAACGTCCCACACAAGTCGGTGTAATGGCACAATTTTATAGAGATGTTTCACGGTTTGTCAAATTAGACTGGTTTTTAGTCGTGTTTATTACGATAACCTCTGTGAAACGTGATTGTGAAACACTGAAGATTTATCATTAGAAACAATCTTCATAGTCCTTTTGTAGGAAAAAATTATAGATGTAGTCACACTTACATCTTGAAAATAAAATTATATTCCAAGAGTTCTCTTAGTTTAATACATATCAGCTATGCTTTCGATCACTATGTGAAATGGAATAAAAAAAGCAATTAATATAACAAGCTCAGTATTTGTTTATTTATTTAAACAAAAGTTTTTTGGATTTCAAATGTATTCATTTGAATTTTATTCATTTGAAATGTATTCATTTGGATTTCAAATGTATTCATTTCATATTCATTCATAATACTATCAGTTTATTCGCAGTGTTATTTTTTATTTTTAGTTTTAAATGTACATGAAACATTTAAAACTAAAAAAATTAATGGGAGTTAAATATATATTGTGTTTTTTTGTTTTATAAGATAAATTTATTCAAGTATGCGAAATAGGGAATACGTAAAATCCGCTTTAAGCCAAAGTATAAGTATGTTAAATTTTGATTTATTTTGTACATAAGCTGCTGAAAAACCTGTACATATTTTGATTGCCAGTTCTGAAACGAAGTTCTTTTAAAGCAAAGAAAGCATATTATTCATTGTTTTCTTACTAACTTATTATAAGTTTTCTTTAGATATTTTTCCTAGACATACGGAATCCTTTTTAATTTAACACAACTGAAATATTAACTTCCCATGTTAAAATTAGTAGAAGTTTGAAATTCCTCCTTGGGTTAAAAACGTGTAAAACTAATTTTGCGTTTTTAAAAATATTATAAGATTTTAACTTGATTCGTGGTTTTTTACCATAAGGTTTAAATTTAAAATTAATTTGTGTTATTTAGATTAAAAACCTTTTTTTTTACGTTCGTAATATCTTTAATATATGAATAGTATAAAGTTTGAAATAGCTAGACTAGACGTATAGATAGAAATTTGAGGAAGCAGCACATTTAACATTTACATTTCTATTATCTAAATATTTTACAAAGAGAGTCAATTTGCTAAATAGAATCATCTCATCGATTACTAATAGTCGAGTGCAATCTTCCTGTAATCTGATAAAACAATCTCCGAGAAATAGTAAAAAAATAGTTAACTGCGGCTACTGTATAATATCTTTTGCGATAATTGCCGTGGAGAAACGTGTCTTGTTTATTTGTGAAAATTAGTCACACTTGTTTTAGTATAGTATACCTGGCAAAAAAAGATGGTTTCCATTCTCACACTTTTGCTTGTCGGTAAGTTCAATATTTTTATTAATAAATTATAATGCAAAAATTATCAAAAAGCAATTGTAATTCGACTTGCTTAAAAGGTCTAAGAACCCTAAAAGTTGAAATATAACTAATAGTTGTAAAAAAGTGGTATGGTATTTTTAGTATCAAAATTATTAACTACAAAATAAGCCTTTTGACCCACAATTAAAATAATAATATTGTATTAGAAATTCTCCTAAATGTTCAACACATATTAGACACTTTAATATTTTAATGGTTTGATTGTTTTTAAAAGTTTAATTTTTTGATATTAGTAATATAACATTGATGTTTATCATTTATCATTTGTGCAAACCTGTTACCGGTCAACTAATCAAACCTGTCTCGAATGTTATTTCTACAAAAGCTCAATAATTTCAAGAATACATGAAAATTTAAATTTAATACAAAAGCTTAGTTACCATATCCTAAATATATTTTAAATAATTTAACAAATAAAGAAATAAAATGCAATTTTTAAAACAAAATAGTATTTGAATATACTTTAAAAACTCATAGTTATATGTTTATTGTATAAATCTACAACTCTTTTGGTGAAATGTGATGTTTTTTTCAAGTTTTTTCGAAGATATCATTTGTGGGCGGTATGTACCCGTTCTTGCAAATACCAAAGAAAAAGCGGTATGTACCCGTTCTTGCAAATACTAAAGAAAAACACATAAAAAACAAACAAAACAAACAAGAGTCAACTGCAGAAAAACAAAAAAAAACCCTATTATTATTCCCAAATTGCTCGGGAGAAGCATTTAAAAAATCATATGGTTTTCACAAAAAACTATTTTCTGCAATTATTTGCGATTCTTTTACAAGTAATTATCCAAAATTTTGAGTTATGCTAAAATAGTAATATTAAAACTGCTAAAACTTATTTTCCAAATACTTTTGATCAAGAAAATTTGTTTGTTTATCTGAGTAGTCTTTCATAATTATTTTAAAACAACTAGTATATTAACAAAAATAGTTTATTGACGAAGTGTTAATTTATGAAAACACTTAGGTTTCCCGACTTTTAAATTTTCTTTAAAAAATATTAGCAATTTACCAATTGCATTTTCGACTTTCCCACACATTATTCGTAAAATAGCAGCTTATTTTTCTAGCGCCAGCAAAAGCTTTAAAACTATGGACGCCTTTTTAGTTTTTCCTTCGCGACTGTAAGTAATCATTTTTCAAATCGTTTTCGTTTATCTTTCTTTGTCTTCAAAAACAAACACCGTTTATTTTCAAACTTCTGTCAACTTTTACAATTCTATATGAACCGTTAGAGACAAAATTTATCTTCCCAAATGAAAGAATGTTTCACGGTACAGCGTCACATCGTCATTTATTTCGTGTTTATTGTTCTTTTGTGTTTCTGATTATTAATTATGGTCGACACTAAATTTTTGTTGAGCGCTCGAGTAACTTGTCATACGTCAATTACCAGCATTTTTTTCACGTTGCTTGCTAGCTACTATGGGCAAAACAAAACTATTTTATTGTAAAAACTTTTCTTTTAAATTCTGGTTGCCCCATAGTGTTCATGTGCTATTTTGTCTAAATATCAAAAAATAATTTTTGTCTAAATTTCATAATATGGACTATAGAATGAGATGATTGGTAACACGGCTAATGTGTTGGGATATTTGGTTTTTTTGTTTTTATTTTGTTTGTTTGTTTGTTTTTTGTGTTTTTTTGTTTGGGTTTTTTTTGGCTTTTCAAAATTTAACAACCCCATTATGTACCAAATATTAAGATGACTTTTATAAAATTACGCTACCACCATATTTCGTTATTTTGTAACAAACAAAATTTTTATTTCATTGATTTGGTTTGCCATATCACTTCATTTTACTTTTAAATTTAATGCCGTTTGGCAAATGTTTTCTTAGAAATTTATGCAGCAGAGCAGAAGAACATATATATTTTTCTAGTTGTCTTAATAATGTCATATGTATACTTATAACTGTTTGTATATAAGCTCTCTTATGCTTTTGGAAACAAGATTGAACTATACTATTTAAATACCCCAAGTTTTTTTTTACAACGATCATCTTAGTTAAAAAGGTATTTGATTAAAGTTTTTATTTTAAATCTTAAGTAAAAAAAAAGACTGAATAGACGCACTGTGTAGGTCAGAACAAATCCATTTAATTTATTATTCCCAGCTTAAAAATCCTAAAATTTCAAAAACAGCTTTTAATTATGAATTAAATTATAAATTTGTTGATCTAAAATCTTCGTATCACTTATACTTTTCATTGGAGAGCTAGAAATAATTTTTATAATTTCAACTATTTGTATCACATTTCTTTTATTTTTTAATAATTTTACTGTTTATAAAAATTAACATAGGTATTACAATATTAAAATAATACCAAAAATTTGACAAAACAGGAAAACATTAAAAGATAAAATTCTATTTTTGTATAAAATTAAAAAAATGTTTTTAGATTGCCAAAAATTGACCTTTTTGTTTTTGTCTTTGGGACCCTTGGACAAAGTATGCCTCGGGTCTTAGCAAAAACATATAATACTATAATATGGTATTATATATTTTTGGTCTTAGTATGTCGTGTACTGTTGGTGCTTTTTTAAAACGAATGCTTGACAAATTCTTGAAATCATAATTAATAGGATGGCGTTCTTTACTAAAGCGCATCTAAAAGCTAAATATTATCAAAGGTGAATAATTACAACTTTTAACAAAAAATAGTAAAAAAATAATATTTTTGTTATGAAATGAATATACTGGACTTTTTTTTATAATACTGGTAAAGAAAACAAATTGTTATTGGCGTTCCATTGTGAAATGCCCCTGATCTTTGGTCAAAAAAGTACACTGAGTTTTGCCACCACTTGTCCCTAGTTGTCGGTGGTTTTCTTGTGTTCGCCAGCTCATTCATCTTTCTTGTTTTCCCAAAACAAACACTGCTCAATTTAAAAAACTATCGCCACGTCTAAGCTTGATGTATTATGGGATTGGGAACGGTCTAAGCAAATAATCCTAGCTATTCAAACTCCAAAAAGGGTTCAATGTGACCCTGATGGGGTCACCTGCGCGCGCCATTACCTACCAGTATGTTTAACAGAGCTATTAAGTCCGGATTCACCAGATTAGGATGACATATGGTACGGTGTAGAAATTCATGGTGCATGCTGTTAAATTTAACGATTTTGATGATGATCAATTTTAATAATTTAAAATCTTTACATTACATTTAACAACAAAATAAACCTTCAATTTTAGAACTTTTTCCTTTTTGTTTTTAAAACCTTTGCAGTTATATAAAAATTTTGTGAATCGAATCTATCATAATTAGCTGTTTTATTTGGTTTACAAAGCAAAGTGGGAGTCGTATTGCTAAAAATACCCAAGAAAACATTTTATCAAGTGGTTGTTTGTTATTTATAGTAGTTAGTTAAAGCTGCATAAATTAAAATTTATTAATATCGCAGGTGCAACAAAAAAAGAGAAAAAAAAATTTTGATATTAAAAAAAAACAAAAAAATCCCTTGTTTTTTATTATTGAATTAAAATTTTATACAAATTTATTTGTATTTTGAATCTAATTTTATTTTCAGTGAGAATTCCAAAAAAAATTACAACGATGATTATTTTTATAAAAATTTTATGTTGTTCTTTAGAATTCAAGCAGTAATCAAAATATTGATGGTATCCATTATTTCATTGAATCGCCTGTATAAAAAACTATTTAATTGTAATGCATTTTTCTATCGTGATGTCTTATAGCTTTTTATTACTCCCATCTTAATCAATTTTAGTTAAAATAAGATTTCTAGTGTGAATGACGTGGTTTGAGATTCGTAGAAATGTTCATTTGTCACTGATATGAAAATGATAGCATGTTTTAGGAATGTACAGAATTAAAATTAATTATACCTCCATTGCTTTCTTTACCTGAGTCACTATTTTGTTAACAATTATCCTAAAACATCCAGTTTTTTTACAAATCAATTTTATTAAGGTTTATTAGAAAGAAGGAAGGCGTAAAAAATGACAAAGTTCAAAAAGTTTTAAAATACACTGAAAAAAGTTCGAGGTGTAAAATATAACATAACCAATTGAAGGGTCTGTTTGTTTATGCTTCTTTTTGCTTGCAGCTAACGCATCTTGGCTACATACTATTATGTCTTTTGTTAATATTGAAATTTCTAAAACAACTCAAGTTTTTTTTTTCGCTGGTTTATATCTTTTTGTGCAGATGATATACTTTTTTATAAAACCTGAGTCCTGACTCATTAAAAACGCAACAAATTATCATCGCTCAGTGGAGCGATTGCAAACGCAATATGACCATCAACAAAAACCTCTGCCCCTACCAAATCGTGTGCGTTGTTTTGTGAAACCGGTGGATTTATCCGAGTAGAATCTCCCTCCCTGACCCCTCTGTCTTTTCCCGCCCGCGCGCTTTTCCTTCCAAAAGAAGGACAGGTGCGCGTGTCAGAACGCTGAAAGGAAATAAAACTATTCAAATCTGTAGGTGGAGATAATTACCGGTGTCGGTGTTGTCGCTAAATCACAGTCCGCCATTGTGCATCCCTTTATTAACCTTTCCTCGAAGGCTCTAATATGCAAATAGGACGTGGTTCTTATCCAGAAACAGAAGCTCATTATTACAAGCGAGTCTTTGTAAATTAAAATTTTGCCGACAGGAGAGCCGCGCTAACAACCTACAGATCCAGTAGTGAATAAATCAATCAAAACTTCCTAATTTATGAAGCAGTAAAATTGTGAAAAGTGATTTAGGGAAATTATGTTATTATTAAAAAAAGTTTCTTATTTATTTCGTATACGAAATCACAGATAAATTAAAAATTTGAACGAAGTTCATACAACCTGAAATATCAAGATAAAAACTGCTAAGAGTAATGTGTACGAATACTGTTTGTTGTAATGAACCATTTACCAGTGATTCTAAAATAATGATTTCATTTATATTATTGTAACATAAAACATAGTTAGAATAACTCAATTAATTTGAGACACTGGTTGCTGTGTTCTCGGCCCACAGGTAAAGTTTTTTAAAATGAAATGTGAACATTTGGACAAAAATGACGTATACTGGAAATAACATTGAAATAAGTATATGATTTTCTAATAAATTTGCACAATAGCTACATTGTACGTTATTAGTGTAGATTAGAATACAAACTTAATACTTTTTTGCGAGATATCGTAATTACATTTTTTTAAATAGGGCGTAGCATTTTTGTATGAGCTATAGTTTTTACTTTTTATTATCAAGAACCACGAGTACCTAAATCGAGAAAGTACCCAAATAAGTTAATTGTGATTAGTTAAAAAAAAGCTTTGCATACAAAGGCGAAGTGAATAGTTAAAGAACATAATTAACTGAGGAAGCAATATAGCAGATCTGATAAGGTTGCTTCACGGCAGCCAACAGTATGCTTTATGTTCTGTTTAAAAAAACAAAATAAAATTTGGAAGAAGAATTGCTAACGTCATTTTGATTTATTTGCTGCAGACTTTGTTGCTATATTATGAAAATATTTATTTACGTCTGTGCATCAAAACAAAATCCACCCCCTAAATCCTATAAAAATGTTCTCATGTATTATAATTGTGTTATAAAAAACACCCGATGGTAAAAAACTAAATATTAATATCTTTCTTAAATATATTTATTATCTTTTTTCATAAATTATACGGTTTAATGCGGTTCCCCCTGTTATCAAAGACGAGTGGACCTTCAATTCGATCGAGACAAGAGACATATAAGACCACGGGAAATTTCGCTAATAACCCCGGGCGCTTGTCTCAATAAGCCTAATGATAATGCGCAAGCTTATGAGTCAACATACAAGCGACCAGTGATAAGCGCATCTCATTACGCACTCCGCCTAATTGCACTAATTGGATGAACATAACACGCAAAAATCCCATTCCTTGCATGGTCCCTAGGAATTAATTTTCTTAACATTCACCCATGAGAACTGCGGAAATCACACACTCGATGACCAGTCCAGTCTATTGTCTTTGGTTATCCTGTTAGCATTTTCTATCCTTGGGATCTTTTTGTCGTGGAAATATCCATTCGAAATCTTATAATCCTGCTAAAATTAGTTTACAAACTTTGAGCTAAAAAAATTCAAAATGAACAAAAAACAAAATTTCATTTATGTTGAACAAAGCTAAGAATATCACACCGATCCGATACAACAAACAACATATTAAAGACTCGTTTTGAGTGCAGTTAAACAGTACAAAATTGTTCTTACGTTTTTTTAATCGAAAAAACAACTGAAAGTTTATTACTAAAACAAACAAAAATAATGTTTTTTTGGGTCTTCATATAAGAAAATTACACCCGGTATATTAATATTCTATTATTGTTTCGTGTTAACTGGAACTATAATTAATATTGTAATTTAAAATTATAGATTAAAAATGACGTAGACCTTTTATTATTCACTTCCACATGTTTTGGGTCAAATCAATGAGACCTTTTTAAGGCTTTTCGCATTTATTAGAATTGCATAATTTATACAAATTTATTAGAAAATATTATTGTTATTATCTATTTTATATTAAAAATATTTACAAAAAATAACATTGAAAAAAAATTATAATTGCGATAAAAATTAATTTGAAATAAAGAATTAAAGCTTAACTCTTTCAGGCTGAAATTAAGGATGTAACCGCTCTCCGCCAGGAAGAAATTAAGAACCAACACAAATTTTTTTAAAAAAAGTTGCCAGTGGTTTTGTAACCAATTGTTATTTAATTGCATCACATACTTCTCATCACATGATATTTTTTTGAAGAAATGGTGGTTACTTGAACACTTTGCTATTTTCACCCTGATGGAATTAATCTTTAGTCTGCAGTATTATAATTTTGTTTACAATTTTTAATAAACTTATGTGTTACACTTTCCAAGTTAAAATTTAAAGCTTTCCTAAGCAATATCTTGGACCGCAATAATACATTTTTAGTTAAAAATTTGCAACATATATAAAGAAATAAAATTTGTTATAGTAATTTTTTTATTTCAAAACATTTGGTGTGACTAAATCATACGCATTAGGCTATGAAGCTTTATCAAAAATGAAATCATAACTTTGCAAATTATTTAATTATTTTTTACGTATAAAATTGTAAATCATAGATAAGATATGATAAAGTCAACAAAAATAATTTTTTTAGACACTCAAAACCATGATTTTACGAGCTATTAAGAAAGAAAGCGTTTTTGTGTGAATCCGGCATTCTTTTTTTCTCACAATTAAAACAACAGATAATGGCTAACTTTATTCGTGCTTGCGTCAGTATAACTTAGTTTTATACCCCATTTTATTGTTTAGAATGGATTTTTTAAAACACCGAAACATTGTTTAAAGTTTAAAGACCTCAAATCCCACATCTTTATGACGAAATTCTCCTATACACCGGTGACAAACGATAGAAGCTGCTTTAAATTTACCGAGCTGATAAGAAGTTTAGTTGATATCCTCTTCTGATTACACATGATTAATGTGCAGAAGTTGAAAAACGCTAATATTTGTCAGTTTTTTTTGTGTCTCGAATTGACACGAAAATTTTAAAAAACAACAAACTTAATAAGAAATATATTGCAAATGGCTAGCCTGTTCACTGCAAACGTAAACTCTCTGAATTTATGTAAAAAAACTGAAAATGTAGTTTCAAAAAATATGTTCGGGCAACCAACAGTGATTATTGAACTGATTCATTGATTATACCAGTTTTAAATAAGTAATTTGTATAGCTACGCACACTGATATTTTATAACTTTCACGTAAATCGATTCCAACGCAGTAAATACGATTAGTAAAAATAGAAATTAAAATAGCTAAAAAAACAAAATTTTTAAAGATTTATGTGTTCTTATATTGCTTTTCCTATTTACAAATTGCTCGTGTAAGTAGCATGTACAAACAAACTAAATGAATTATGCCAAATCAATCCCAAGCAAAGTAAGTTTTTTTTAAACAAAACAATTTATAAAAGTTTCAGAGAGCGATTTATCCCCAGCGAAATAGGTTTTAGCAAAATAAGTTTTTAAAAACTCCTTTGAATTCTTTAGAGTGAATATCCAGGGAATTATCCGGTAACGAATTTTCTGAGAACGAATTGTCCTAGGGTGGGTTGATCAAAAAAGATAAGGGGTCCCTTAACTAAAGGGGTCCCTTAACTCGGGGCCACCTTAACTCTTTGCGTTGTTCAAAACTCGCTAAGGTACGTACCTTAAGTTGCGTTGTTCAAAAATAAGGTACGTACCTTAAATCCCGAGATAAGTTGAAAATTTAAGTTGACTATTGGAGGTAACTTATCTTTTTAAAATTTACTTTTTTCGGTTTTTTTCGCTAAAAACTTTTAAAATAAGCTATTTATATCATTTATTAAATATAATAAAAAATAAAAATCCAAACAAATTTTGAAAAAATATTCTATTTTTAAGCACTTTATCCTTTTCCTTCAGAAACTGCTTGTATATTGTTCTGTGTTTTGCTATTATTGCATTTTTTTGTATAAATACACAAAATTTGTTGGTTTTCAGCAGTTTTAATGGGATTTATTAAAAGTTTTAAACGAAAAAATATACAATGTAGTATTAAAATGTCTAACATATATTTAAAGTTTCTATCAATTTTTGGGCATTGTAATCCACAATGGTACTGTTTTTTCACCAATAATACGTGCGAAAAACTAAGGTGAAAATCACTAAGGTACGTACCTTAACTTTAAGGTACGTACTTATACACTAAGGGGCCCCTTAGCTAAGGGTCCCTTTAATTTTTTTTGAACAACCGAAGATAAAGGGCCCCCTAGCCGAGGGGCCCCTTAGTTAAGGGTATACCTTTAGTTAAGGGGCCCCTTAATTTAAGTCGATTTCTTAACAACCTACTCCGGGAGAAAATTGTTTGTGAATGAACTTGCGAGAATTAGTAGTTCCAACTACTTCATTATAGGTTACTAATAATCCACGAAAAATCAGCATTATTGTTGTGAGCTCATTTTTAGATATTAAAATTTATATCGACGAATATTTATTTGTTTGGACAAACTTCATAGGATTCGTGTCAGAAAAAGTTGATTTTTAAATTGAAAGAGTTTTCTTAGAAGTATAATTTCATAATATTAAACTCCCTGTAACTATAAAACATCAAGCTTAAGAAGAGCTATCAACAATTATTTACCAACTTAAAATATTTTTTTATTAAAAAAACTTGTTAAATGACTATAGTCTTTCGAAACTTATTATAATCGTTTTGTAACTAATTTCAGTTCCAATCGGAGGAAACATGAAAATTTAACAGATATTAAAAGTCACCTAAATACCTTCTTCTTATGCAGACCCCGTTTTTTCTCCATAAAATCATTTGATTGATTCAGTATTTTCTGGAAATATAAAACTCAATGTTATCATCGGTTGCCTTTGGCTACCTAGGTTTTTTTAAATATTAATAAAATTCATCTATTTTGAAATTAGTATAATTTTAAAAGCAAGTTCAATAATTGACTTAGAATACCAGTTCTTGAAAAAAATTTCCCCATAACTATTTGGATTCGTTTTTGTGGTCGCTTTATATGTAGGCTTAACGGTTGTACATTCAGGCTCAGGTCCAGATGGGCGTTAAAATCGATAATTATATACCAAACTTTCATCTTCATCTTTGTTGTATTCTTTTACACATGCCATTTTCTACGAACATGACAAAAGAAGTATTTTTTTATGAAAATTTTGTTTGTTTATTTTTGTAATTAATTTTTTTCCGGTTTTTCATATAAAATTTTCATTTTTGCAAGTCTCGTTTTTTAAATTGTCAGCCAGTAATAAATAAATCACTGATAAGGGTATTTTTTTAAATTTGCGTAAATTGTAAAAAATATATATAAATATCAAAAGATAAAATTCTTGGTTTCTGACAGTGTGTAAGTAATACGCCTTTCACTAAAATCTGAAAGTTGGTTTGCATAAGTTGTTTCGTGCATTAGAAACTAAGATGTATAATGAAGTAGTCTAACGGATTCCTTTGACAGAATATAAATGAGTTTTCTCGCAAACTGTAGTTCAGTTTTGTTGAGTAATAAATTCCGTAACACATTAAGACAGAGGACAACATTTTTCAAGCCTCAAAGAAATATTAAATCATTTCAAGAAAAGATAAGAAACAAATTATTCAAAATCAAATTTAAAGCTGGAAATAGTTTAAAATCATCCGATTTAACCACAAGATAAAATTGACAAATTTTATTTTCCTCCTTTCAGTTTGCTTCGTAATTTTTTGAACAAAAAACCATATTTTTTACAACTGGCGAAACGTCTCAAGGTAAATGGCATTATTTATAACATTCCCATTGGAGTAACCGCTAAACGCAGTCGTAAATTAAAAAAAAAAACTGGCAATTGTTTGAAATAAACAAAATTTTCAATATAGTGGAAGACTACTTAAATTTTCGAACCTGTATTTTTTTTCAGACCAATTTACCAACCAATGCTAATTTTTTTTAAATTAAAAATTTAGCGTATATATATATATTATGAATAGAATAGATGGTACAGGGTCTTTAGAGCCACAAGCCGGGAACCTGGAGCCATCGAAATATTTTGGGAACGTAGAGCGTCGAACTATGGAAATTTGCAGCCTTTAACAAAAAAATGGTTTGGGCTTATATTTAGGTTTCGCTTAGGCTCAGGTAAAAGTTTTGGCGATTTTTATTTTTGGCTCCTAATTCCTAACTTACGGCTCTAAACTCCCAACTTAGGGCTCCATGCTCCCTATTGTTGACTCCAAGTTCCAGCTCCAAGTTCCTTCAGTATCATCGACCCGAAATCAAATAAATAGATTAGCAAGAATGACGATCTCATCGATTACGTAAAGAGCGCGTGTCACAAAATTTTCAGATTTCAATCGTGCACCCTTTTTTCGGCTAAATGAAACAGACTAAAAATTGGTTCATACTTCGTGCAAAGTGTCCTAAGGGCAAAACCAAAAATTTCGATTGTCAGTGATTTAAAGGCTTATTTTTTCAATTTTTCTTGCATTTGTGGCTTTTGATCCTAAGAAAATGTGTAAAACATTTAAAAATTAAAAAAAAACAACGAAAAACGCTTTATAGATTGTCCGCGATTGAACTTCTGATGTTTTTGGACACTTTGGATGAAGTATATCCCGAGCTTAAATCGTAATATACATTGGTCGTCCGATTGTGATTCAAATGGTTGTTTTATACGTTAGTAATAGACTAGTGGCATTTTTTTTAGTTAAGCAATGACATGATTGATCCACCGTTGATAGCATAAAAAATAAACTACTGTATTTAATCAGAAGATTACATTTTATGTAATTGCAACTTAAGCCGGCGTTAATGTTTGGATCACGTTGAATATTAAAAACTTTTTGAGATTTCATTTTTAAATATAGGGTAGTGCATTTAATTTCGGCACTTTTCCCAATTGGGCATTTTTGATTTTGGACTATATCTTTGGTAATTCTGGACGGAATACGACGTTTGATAGCTCAAATGAGAGCTACTTATATGTAAATGACTGTCGTGAGCTTTTTATTTGTTATGTTATGATATTTTTATGTGAAATTGTGTGATTTATAAAAAATAAAATTGTTACTCGTTTTTAGAACATGGGCATTTCATGATTACGCAATAAATTGGTTTAAAAATTAAACTGTCTCGGCAAAATTTAGTCTATTTTCTGAATTTTTAGTCCCCGTGGTTCTACGTTGCGTCTGTGGTGAGCAATCGTTATAAAATAAAATAGTGTAATTTCGGCACTCATATGCTGTAGGTAAAAACGGATCGAATTAAGTGGTCGGGTGTTAAATTGTAGTTGTAAATAGTTAAAAGATAACGTTAAAATGTTTAGGGGTCATAGCACTGCACTTAAACTCGATTAAGAGGGTCCTTTTAAAAAGTGCCGAAATTAAATGCACCTTTTTCCCAAATTTTGCTCATTTTGATACCATTTGGCATTTTAGCTGTAACTTTTTGCCAGTTACACGTTGAACAACAAGTAGAAGCTTAAATTAAAGAAAACTGTCTGAAGATAATGATAGGTTTTTAAATTTTTGAAAATGATGATTTTTTGACTGAGAAACAATCGCTTGTTTGTAAAGTGCCGAAATTAAATGCACATATTTAATTTCGGCAATTTTCCATTTTTTTAAAAACTGATTTAATTAAGTAAAAAAACCACTTTCGTACAGTGAAACTTTTGTGACGCAACGCAGTATCGTGAAAGCTTCAAAATGAGCTATCAAACATGAAAATCGGGCCATACAGTAAAAAGTTACATCGGAAAAACAAAAAAGTGCCGAAATTAAATGCACTACCCTAGGATTAAACTTTAAACTGTTTTTTTTTGGTATAATACAGGAACGGTCATTGCATCTTTTAGTGTTAAATGATTTAATTAAGTTTATTGTAGGGTAACTGACTGAAATTCGACCGCCTAAATTTTAGACACCGGCTGTTATTTTTGCTATGCAAATGAATTGATAAAGCGCTAGACAGCCCATGCTATGTATCTATATAGCCAAACGCAGCTCATTTCATAACTTTGCGCATGGTAAGAATAACAACTGGTGGGCGGAATTCAGGGTCGCCAAATTTAACTCAGTTGCCCTATTAATTGAGGTAATTAGGTAATATAAAGTATAACATAAAAATAAAGAAAAATTATCTAATTTACTCTAATTTGGTCTTTATTTTTTATTTGTAGGGCTTAAGGGCACATATTGCCTCCAAATGAAGCATATGCCCTAAGTACTGTGAGCTCAGGCCCTTTATACGCCGCACTACCATTCGGCGTATACCCCGTTCAGTGCAATCAAATGTGTTTGAGCAATATTGTTATAATATTTTGTTTTTTTTTTATTTCTATATTAACTATAGTTTTGGCAATACTTCCGCGTCTGTTATCGATAAATTGTTATTAACTCGTTCTTTTGTATAGTAAGCAAAAGTTTAAAAAGACATAAAGTTCTTCCTCCCATGATTGTCTACAAGCTTTAAAAGCTTAGGAATTTATATTCGACCGCCAAAGACGCGCAGCTCGGAGTGATGATCCAATGAAAAATTTATTTCTTTATTTTTATTAGACCAGCTGTTCTTCGGCTCCTGATAGATGTGACTCTGCTTGAATTTATGACCGCCGTTTAGCCATTTTCTCAACATTTCTCTATTTTTCAAAAAAACCTTTTTTAAATTCAAAAGCAAATAAAATTTTTGTTTTAAATTACAAAATTTCTAAATGAAATTGCCCAAGAGTAGTTTTAACTTTCCATCCAGTATTTTTTAAAGGACTGGAATATGTTTTCTGGTGAAACTATACTAAAAATATTTAATGTCTGTGTGATCAGCGATGACATTTAAAAAACTAAAACACTTTTTCGTTCAATTAAATTTAGAAAAGCAGTTGGCCTTTGAAATACTTGTCTGAAAAAGCTCAACAAAGGCATTTTTGAATTTTGAAGATTATTGACAGTATATTTTGAATTTTAAAAAAATATTCAACTAAAAAAATTAACATATCGACCGAAATTTCCGACTTTATCTTTCTTTTTATGTTAGCACTATTTTTCCCCAAGTTATACCCTACTTGAGTGATTTTTAATACTATTCACTAACGTCTTCATCTACATTGTGACCGTGGATTATATCCAATGCAAATTATGATCCGACACATAAAACGTAATTTAAGAACGGGGTGATAAGAGAAGAAACAAAATGTGCTGACAGGAACATTGAACTGCTGGATGGAAGAAATCTACGGGGGAATCCGGGGCCAAGATTGATGCCGGCCGGTCGCACCTTCCCCCCTCCTGAACCCGCAGAGTTAAAACTTTTTTAATGGTTTAAACCCGAGTCCCAAAGACCGCAAACTCTAGCCGCCCCAGGTGGGATATGCTAACTATGCAAACAAAAGCGCCTTGGTTCCTAAAAGCTTTGATGCGTTAGTGCTTCATTATTCTTTGGTCAGATATCGCCCATCTGAACTCCCCTTTTTGACGCCATTTTACTATTTCCTATACCGTATCTTACGTGTTTTAATCTAAATTCTGGGAGTTTTTTCCTATCAGCTGAAATAATGGCCTATATTCCGCTTGTCTGGCTTTGAAAAAACGATTTTACGAAAACAGCTAAAATAATAACCATATTTAGCAAAATAGTGGTCATCTGTATGGCGTCATTACAAATAACTTTTAAAAACAAACCGCTCTTTACCTATCGACGGGGTATTTAGTGAAAGTGAATTCTCCGCCAAGTGCTACTATTAGCGGCCCATAAAATTTGGCGAAAAAAGACACCACTCAAAATTTATCAGCCACTTCCGAGTTCCGAAATTCGAAACAATTTGAATGAAATTTGGTTGAAGTTTGTTCATCCCATTGAATACCTTTGAAGTGATGGATCGATTTCTCGCCACCGAAGACAATAGCAGTGAAGAAAATGATAGCGATTTTCTCGATCCTCAAATTCCTCTTTTGACCAACTGGCCCACCACCACAGGTATTGATTACTCTTTTTTTCTTTCACCTATTCATTAATATAAAATCGGAAAATTTGGATATAGCCAGCTAAGCGCGGATTGAGCTAAAAATGAATCCAATGAAATAATAAGATGACGCGTTTATGAGCTCCCCAGACGTCACAATGCTATGTATGCTACAAAGCCAAAGTAAAATTGGGTACGTCGTCAGAAAGGTGTATAATACATAAGATAATTAGAATAAACTAAAGAATTTTTTATCAAACCATTATTTTTATTTCTTATACATTTAATTAAACTTACGTTAAAGTTACGTACCCAAATACTAAGTACTAAGTCCCATCATACGGTGCACTACGTTAAAGCAGACGGAACGGACGTGGAATCAAATAAAAAATACA
>JASAMX010013715.1:0-41732 GCA_030248175.1 Microlaimidae sp. YZB2_3 | reverse complement strand
GTTGTATGTATTAACAATAATTGAATAATACCGCTTAGTTAAAATGTTGTTACTTTAATAATATATCATTTTTCTTGGACGAATATTAGTGAATTTATTCATTAAATGGGATTCATTAATATATTCATTAATAAATTTATTAATGAATTTTATTAATTGAATTCATTATGATTGAATTGAATTGATTATTCGGGCTGACCTCCAACATTGCCATTAAGACATAGGACGATCAATCTTTGCGGTTATGACCTTTTTTTAAACTAATAAGAATGCAGAATTTTTGCAGAATTACAAATCCCGCTTTCTTACAAAATATACAAAAATTATTCAACTTTAGCCCTTATAAAACTGGCATTTTAGTTTTACAATTAATAACTTAATAAATAATTGGTAAAATAAGGTTTTTAATCTTTACTATCAAACCATTTTTGTTAAAAATTTTTAAATGGTTTTGTAGTTAAATAGTTGATAAAATACTGCAAATCATTGAGTTATTTACCTATAATAAATTCATTCAATTTATTATTAAAATAATTCATTTAATTAACGAATTCATTAATTGAATGTGAATTTTCTTCCGAATTTGACATCTTCATTTCAGCGTTCAAAATCAATACACTAAATGGAAGAAATATCTCTTTTATTTAGCATATATAATTTTAACGGTAAAATGAAGAAGACAAATTGGAGGGAGATACACGTTTTATTATAACGTCTATCTCTTCCCAATTTACCATGGTGGTTTCAATTTAGTTTATTTTCATACATGCCCTATTTTTTCGTCTTAAATTTATTAATTATGTTATGATGTATTTTTTTATCTTGTCTCTTTTCATATACTAAATAAAATAATATCAAATGCAAAATCATCCAAAAAAACCTTGCTAAACATTTGAATTTCTGTCGTAATCCATAATAAACAAACATCATATTTGACGACCGTGATCGGTTCACAATTATATGTTTGTTGTTTTTTTGGTTTTCTGATTGTATATTTCTAGAACAAAACTTTGATGATGATGATTATACAAAAACCAAAATAAAGACCTGATACCTCAAAAATCTCAAATTGAAATTAACAAGGCCTATGAATTCTAGAGTATTAATACCCATATAGTTGATTTTTATGGGGGCGGAGGATTTGAAAAAATTATGAATATTAAAAAACAACCAAATTATTTATAAAATGTTAAGTACAATAAACTTGGAAGAATTTGGTTCTGGATCTTAGGTGGTATGTATTAGTGTTGTAATAAAGTAAAAGTAAAAATAACGGTCCAAATTTTATGTAAGTAAAGTAAAAGTAAGACCTGTTTTTGTAAGTAAAAGTAAGAGTAAAAGTATAATAAAAGTAATTTTGAAACGGAGCAAATCGCCCGTTTTTGGAGCTCCAGAGTTGCGTCTTAAAGTTTTTTTGCTAATTTTACGTATAAATTTTTATTTTAATAATTTTTGGTGTAAATATAGTGTTTAGCGTATTGCGACTTAAAAAATTTTTTCTGCCACTTATTTTCCAACCAGCCCGTGAAAAATTGAGTCCTTGAAATAACTTAAATTCCACTTAACTTAATTTAAGTATTTGCTAGAAAAAATCCGAGTAAGAGTAAAAGTAGTTGAAATTTCAAAAGTCGAGTAAAAGTAAAAATAAAATTAATCCAAAATCCATTACTTTATTATTTTAACTAAAAATAAAATTAACTTTTTACAACACTAATATTTATAGTGTAATTATAACCTTTTTTGCCGTTTTGTCATATTGTTTTAATATTTTCAATTTTACTGACAAATATAGTCTTATCTATCTATCTAAATTTCACAAAAACCTCCTCTTTAGAATCCTTTGGACATGTTCGAAGCATTGGTCGAAAAATTTGCATATTGAACCTTCGTCGGAATTATCGTCGCAGTCGTCCACGGTATCGCATCGAAGTTGTAAACGGGTCTTTGGGCACTTAGATCCAGCTGAACTTAGACCCAAGAAAATTCAGAACCAAAGGCACTTAAAACCCAGGGCACTTAAACTGAATTAAATTTAGAGATAAAGGGATTTTAATCCAAAAGAGCTTATAGGCATCTAGCACTGGAATTCGCTTTATACATGAAGTATGCAATATACATAAGTGTCACCATAATGGATAATTACCGTCCCTCCTACTCATCTTTCGTAGTATGCAGATCAACGGACCGAAATTTCGCGCCTTTTAGGTCCGTTGATCTGCATACTACGAAAGATGAGTAGGAAGGACGGTAATTATCCATTTTTTTTGGTTACTCGCTATGTTTATTGCATACTTCATGTATAAACCGAGTTCCAGTGCAAGGTGCCTATACTGCAAAGCACATAGATCTGAGAGAGTTTAGAAAGACGAGGGCATTTAGATCCGAAGAAACCGGAGTCAACAAAACTTTAAAGGTTCGGTGAAGAGTCAAAACTTTTTGTCTTCGATTTTTATAGTTTTTTGTCAAAATCTTACCCTTCCTTCCAATAGCCCACAAAAAATATTTCAACAAAATACCATGTTGTCTTCGATTTTTATAGTTTTTTGTCAAAATCTTACCCTTCCTTCCAATAGCCCACAAAAAATTTTTCAACAAAATACCATGAGTGGTTCAGGAGGTATGACCCCCCAAAAATGACCTTTTTCGACTATTCTGTACGTGAAAGATTGCTTAATGGGTCTAACGATTTAAGTTATTGGTTTTTTTTTTTTTTTTTTGTGTTTTTTTGGTTTGTTTTTTTTGGGTGTTTTTTGTTTGGTTTGTGGTTTTTTGTGGTTTTTTGTTTTGTGTTTGTGTTTTTTTGGTGTTTTGTTTTTATTTTTGGTTTTTTGGTTTTTTGTGTGTGTTTGTTGGTGTTTTTGGTTTTTGGGGGTTTTTTTGGGTTGGTTGGGGGTTGTTTTGGAATATATGAATTTTGTTTTTTTGTTTGTTTTGGTTATATGTGAGAGGGGTGTGTGTGGGGTTTTTTTATTGGGTTATTTTTTTTTTATTGATTTTTTTGGTTGATTTATAGGTATATTTGGGGGTTTTTTTTTTGTTTTTATATTTTGGTTTATGTTGTTTTTTTTATATTTTTTTGTTTGGTGGTTTTTTTTTTTATATTGTTATGTATGTTGGGTTATTTTTGTTTTTTTTTTTTTGTTTTTTTTGTTTGGGTTGGTTGGGGTGGTTAATTTATATTTGTTGAGGATTTTTTTGTTTAGGGGGGTTTTTTGGTTTGGTTGGGTGGTTTTTTGATATGTTTTGTTTTGGTTTGATGAGTTGATTTTTGGTGATATTTTTTTGGAAGTTTTTGGGGTGTTTTGGGTTTTGGGAGTTTTTGTTTGGGTTGTTTGTTAGTTTGTTAAGTGGTTGTTTGTTTATGGTTGTTGGATTGTATGTATATTTTTATTGTAGAGGGTATTTTTTTTTTTGTTGATGTTGATTGGTGGTATTGTGATATTGTGTTGTAGGTTTTTTTTGTTGGGGTGATTTTGTTTTGTTTTTTTTTTTGTGTTTTTGAATGGTTTTTTGTGGTAGATATTAATTGTTTTTTGGTATATTAGAGAGTGGTTTTTTTGATTTATTTTGTTTAATTTAGTAGTGTGATTTGAAGGTTTTTTGGGGGGTATTTGTTGGTTTTTGTTGAATTTTTTGTGGGCTATTGGGGGGGTGTTTTGAAATATAAATGAGAGTGGTATTTTGTTGAATATTTTTTGTGGGCTATTGGGGGGGTGATTTTAAATATAAATATTTTGTTTCGTTTTTTTTTGTGGTTTTTGGATTATGTGTTTTGTTATTTTTATTATGTGTTTGGTATAGGTTGCTGGATGGTTTATTGGTATGATAATAGGAGTAAAATATATTTTTCTTTTTTGTGTTGAATGTAGGGGATTTGGTTTATTGATCTGAATGGAGGAATTTTATTATGGTGCTTATGTATATTGATTTATGTATAGGATTGTGTAATGTATATTTTTGGATTTTTATTTAATTTATTTTGTGTGGGTTTTGTGTTTGGTTTGTTTTTTGGTCTGTTAGTATTTGAATATAATTTAGTATGATCGTGGGTGGATATTTATGTGATTTGTGTTGTGTGGTTCTGGGGGTTTGTGTTATAATAATGTTGTTTTGTTTGAATATTATGGGTTTTTTTGTGTGTGTTTTTTGTTTGTTTTGGTTTTTTTTTTTTGTTGTTTTTTTTGGTTTTCTGTTTTGGTGTGGTTGTTTGGTTTTTCGGGTGGTTGGTGTGGGTTTGTGCGTCCTCTTTTTTTTTTTTTCGTTTGTTGTTGGTGGTTTGTTGTTTTTTTTTTTTTTTTTTTTTTGGTTTTTTTTTCTTTTTGGGTTTTTTTTTTTCTTTATTCCTTTTTTGGTGTTTTTTTTTTTTTTTTTTTTGTTTTGGGTTTGTTTGTATGGTGGTGTTTTTGTGGTTAAGTATGAATTAAGGTTTGGAAGGGTTTTTTTGGTTGTTTTTGTTTGTTTTTTGGAAAAGGAAAAGGGAAAGGAAAAAAAATATACATAACATAATTAATAAATTTAAGACGAAAAAAATAGGGCATGTATGAAAATAAACTAAATTGAAACCACCATGGTAAATTGGGAAGAGATAGACGTTATAATAAAACGTGTATCTCCCTCCAATTTGTCTTCTTTATTTTACCGTTAAAATTCTATACGCTAAATAGAAGAGATATTTCTTCCATTTAGTGTACTGATTTTGAACGCTGAAATGAAGGTGTCAAATTCGGAAGAAAAGTCACATTCAATTAATGAATTCGTTACTTAAATGAATTATTTTAATAATAAATTGAATGAATTTATGATAGGTAAATAACTCAATAATTTGCAGTATTTTATCGACTATTTAACTACAAAACCATTTAAAAATTTTTTAACAAAAATGGTTTAATAGTAAAGATTAAAAACCTTATTTTACCCATTATTTATTAACTTATTCATTGTAAAACTAAAATGCCAGTTTTATAAGGGCTAAAGTTGAATAATTTTTGTATATTTTGTAAGAAAGCGGGATTTGTAATTCTGCAAAAATTCTGTAAAAATTCTGCATTCTTATTAGTTTAAAAAAAAGGTCATAACCGCAAAAATTGATCGTCCTATGTCTCAATGCCAATGTAGGAGGTCAGCCCGAATAATCAATTCAATTCAATCATAATGAATTCAATTAATAAAATTATTAATAGATTTATTTTGAATATATTAATGAATCCCATTTAATGAATAAATTCACTAATATTCGTCCAAGAAAAATGATATATTATTAAAGTAACAACATTTTAACTAAGCGGTATTATTCAATTATTGTTAATACATACAACGTTTTCTTGTCCCCTGGGATTTATTTCTGTTGTAATAATTTTTTTCTTAATGTAACCTGCCTAACACATCGACTAAAGGTAAACTTTACGTGGCTGCAACAGTTGTTCGTTGGAAGAAAAAAATGCCCCCCATTTAGTAACCACTCAAATCACGAGAATCTGACGTCACTTTATCAGCGAATTAGATTTGATTTAATACGGAATACTTGTTTGATAAAATGACGTCAGATTCTTGTGATTTGAGTGGTTACTTAATGGGGGGGCATTTTTTAATCCAACAAACAACTGTTGCAGCCACGTTGGGTTTACTTTTAGTATTTGTTTAAAAGCAAACAAATACATCAAGAATTAATGGTACTTCACATTTTAGGGCAAGGTGTCTATTAATAAAAATTTGCTTTTTTTAGACTGCCGAATCGAATAGAAAGGGAATTCTACAGAAGTAATGATGAAACTCAGTGTTCAAAACCGAAGGAAGAAAACTTTACAAAAACATCCAAGAAAAACAGGAGACGGCGCAAAACTACATAAAAACAATTTGCATTGAGCCTCAATGGTGCACAATTTAATAAAACACAAATAGTGATTGTAAAATTCGAGAAGCGGAATTATTTTGTCGGAATAAATATTAAATTAACAGTTTTTAAACAACAGGCGTTTGGGGTTTTTTTAAAAGTCCCTTAAAGTTTGTCGGCATTTTGTTATACTTTTTTACAGAGACCCTTGACAAAACATCCCCTCCACAACAAAAATGTTCAATTGAAACAAATTAAATTTCCTTTTAATACGCTCAAAATAAGTTGTCGCAGGAAAGATCTGTATACAAACTCTAGAAAAGTCGCGAAATTTCTATAATTTTTCTAACCTTTTGCGATTGTTATCGCTGCCCAGACGCGGAGTGTGTATAGCGTTTAAGTGTATAAGGGCAGCCGGAAAACGCCACGTTATCCGACCCGGACGCATATTTTAACACTAAGCTGCACTGGCGCGTTCTTATCCCGCGTTTCAGACGCCAATTATTTTCCATACAAATTATTTAGCGGAAATTTTAGTGTAAAAACTTTAGTTCATGTGCGTTGTGTTGTATAATGGTTAGAACATTTAATTTCGTTGTAATTATTTACAACGAAGTAAAATCCAACATGAATAGGTATTCACACAAAAAAGTTTATGGATTTTTTGTTTTCTCAAATTTTTTTATAAGTCTTATCCATTTCCATTTTCTTTCTAAATTTTTACAAAAAAATGGACCTTTACAAAAAACGTAGCAGGTTGGTTATTTTTTAAAAAAAAATTTGGGCGGTTCCGTGGTGTTTTTTTATATAAAAACAGAAATATCTCGATAAATTTTGAATGAATCAGAAAAAATATTTTCTAAAAAAGCTGATAATACTGGAAATTCTTTAAATGGGTTTTACCCATGGAGTAAATTTTGAATGTATTTTTTTTTAAAAAACTGAGAATAGTGGGAATGTTTTTTAAATGGGTTTCACCCATAAAAAATGACTAAATCACAAACCCGATCATTTAGAAAACTATAACTTATATTTTTTGGAGGTTTACACAATGCTTTACAAAATTAAAATATTTTAAAATTTTTTCACTGGTAAAAAATCAATTAAATTGTTGAAATGAGTTAGATATTTAAAAGATTGCATAAGTGCCTAATGTTAGATTTTTTCATATTTATAGCAGTTTTTTGTTGTTGAGTCCTTCTTTTTGATGTTTCGGTTAGTTTCTTATTGTTTTATTTTGTTTTTTGCGGTACTGTTTCCTTGCGTGGTTTGTTAATAAACTTTAACCTAACGCCTCAACAAAAATTTTCTTGTCCCACAAGTTTTTGTTTAAACATATTTTTTTATTTTAATATACATGCAAAAAGTAATACTTCTGTTTAATATTTGTATATAGAAATGCCATTAATTGTTATATAGTATTGTTTGAGAAATCGTTAACACTATTGAATTGAATTTTTTTGAATTAAATTTTATTTTGTTCAAATAACAGGAAACATACATAAGCTAGTTAAAACTGCACTTGAAATTGTATGTACCTTTTACATAATCGAAACCAAAAAAATAAAAATAAAATAAAAGATAAACGCGTTTGACAACTGAAACCCACAACCTGACTGCAATAACATACCCAGAAGTGAGACAGTTCAGTCAAAACCATGTCAACCACACCCACAAAATGATTCCGGACTCACCGCAAGCGCGATTGACAAAACCAAAACTAAACCATAACACTCCTAGGTTAAAACCGAAACCAAGTCTTGAGAAAAATTTAAAGATGTCAAACACCTAAACACAATGAACATTTACAAAAATATTAGTAATAATATAATACACTATATACAGTATGTAAATTATATAACGTTGTAATACAAATTATTCTTTAAAAACAATTTAAAAAATATTTTTCACTCATGTTTTTAAAAAACCTGTGCTTGTTTTGATCACAAATCATGGTAAGAATGTCATTTCTTAGCCGCACTGATTGCAACGGAATTCATAATAATAACAGTACATAAGTCTGGCACGAAAACTTGCAGCTGTATGACCTACAGAAATAAAACCACTATGATCTTTAAGTTCTTCATATGAATGAGAATAATCTTTATACAACATTCGAAGACAGGATTGTATGCATTTCTCCAGCTTACATCGATCTTTTTACAAACAAGGATAATACACCACCAAACCATATGTTAATGAAGAAAATATTGTGCTAAAAATATATTTTTAAGAGTGTTAGAGCTGACATTTTTACCTAAAAGTTTTGATATCGCACCAGCGGCTTTTCTTAAGGAGGCACTCTTTATCTGAGTATGTTGACTCCATGATTGCAGTTGATTGCAATTGATTGTTGCAGATTGCAATACGTACACTTATTTGAAAGCGACCGGAAACTTTCCTCAATACTTACTTGCACTTGGCATGAAGTTACAGGCCCAGGGGTTGGTTGAATATCAACCGAAAAAAGTAAAAACCAATACAAAAATACATTTTTTGACGGTACACACTTGCGTAAAGTTGGAGAATTTTGTTTAAATAAACATCCTACCGACATTTAACTTAATTTTTTGAAATTTGTTAATGGTAGCAGATTTAGATTTTTTTGATAATTTGAATTTACTCGATAAATGAAAAGAATTAAAATAATAATGTATTGCCAAAAACACTTACCTGGCCTTATTTTCATTAGTACAAATTACAATATGAAGTCATTATTATTTCATACTAACATTTTGTCTCTTTTTCAGCATGTTTATTTCTATAAATTTAATTTTTCCGAAGCTTTGATACCGACCGCACAAAAATAAAAATAAAATAAAAACTCAAACATCCGGTTCATTCCTAACAAACCAAAAAATTTTGACGATAATTAAAAAGCGAGTTCATAGAAAGGATAAAATAATTTCTTTAGATTTTTTCAAATCAACTCATTTTACAAATATAAATTTTAAAACCAGAAAGGAAACATTTTAAAGAGTGTTTTAGCATTTTTATAATTTTTTTTCTAATCTTTACGCCGAGAACACGCTGTCTTTTTGACACCATTTTCGACAGCAACAATGTGGCGATAATTTTTAATTTATCACGATCATTGTTGCTGTCTATAATTTAAAAATTAACATTTTCTCGACAAACAATCAATAAAAATTGACGATCGAAATATTTTATATATCGCCAGAACATTAGCGTCCTATCGCGCACTTTATTTTAAGAACTAAAATTTAATGTTTAACAAAATAATCCGGACAAAAACTCAACCGAAGACTCAACCATAACCAAAAATTTCCAGATCGGTTAAGCCTTTTTTTTAAGTTCTATTCTAAAATTTTAAACACTAACTTAAAAAACATGTGTGTTTCAAAAACGTCCAAACATATTTGGAAGTTATTTTTTTCCGGCGCTATTAATATTGCGACACCAGTAACATTATATTAATCATTAAGGCTTTTGTTCTATTTTCAGATCATGTTCTGTTAAAACATTCTGACAGACAAAATATTTTGTGATTGTAAATTAAAATTAAGCTAAAAAATTATTATTTAAGAATATAGAAAGCTCTTATGATTAATATAACCATAACCTTTGTTACGGTCAAAATTAAATTATTATGAGCTGTCATACTTTCGCTTTTAAATTATAATTGTTTTATTTTTCCTATACGTTCAATTACTTACCAACTACAATAAATTGACTAAAAGTAATGGCATAAACAGTGGCAACAAAATGATATTGTTACTGTTAGTAAATACAAGCCAAAGATAAAATTTTTGACCCGAGATAAAAAAATTTTAAGAGCTTATTTTCACACAAAATTATCGATTAATAGCCCCATGACTTTTAATCCTTTTTGTACTTTTAATCATTAGTATTTTATATAAAATATGGTCAATGTATAAATAACAGTAGCTATGATGAAAATAAATAAAATTGGTTTGAAATCTAACCAGAGTGCTTCTGGGTGTGAATTTGTTATATGTACCAAAAATATGAGTGGCAATGTGCAAAATATAACAAAGGCTGTTTCCTTTCTGTTATAAATTTGCTGTTCTCTTCAGGCATACAATAATTGTTTTTTTATTGAGCTTTTTGCGAATATCCACTATAGTTTGTTTTGATTGTCTATCTGACTACTCCACCAAGTTCTGTAGCTATCGAATTTTCGATTTCTTTGTGAATATTATTCACTTCAGTTTGAGTTAGCGTCTTCTCCATATGGCGATAAATTATTCTAAAAATTAAAACCCAATTTCGGTAAAATTATAAAATCTCTTTTTTTTAAATTTCATTATAAAAATAAACACAACAATAATTGATCGATGATACGCTCAAATAAGTGAAATCTAGTAAATTTTAAAAAAATCAACAAAATTTCGTGTACATTTATCACAGTTTTTCCTGGTTTTAAGACACAGACACAATATTGGTTAAAATAATTAGTAATTCCCTTTTTTCTAAACCTCCCATTTTTGAAACATTGCCACAACGGGAGCCGTTAAAAAGCAACAACTTACCTGTAGCAATGGCTGGTTCTGCCGATTTTCTTATTGGTGAAATCGTCGATGAGTGCCACCTGTTCCACCAGATCCCCGCCGATATTCCGCACGAGATCGTAGAAATCGTTGGGGTCGTAATTTCCCCCTTCCGGCAGCCAAAAGGAAACGTCGTTGATCAATTGCGGATAGCGGCTGATTGGCTGAAAAAGAAAAGGCATTCTTATGAAAAAGGCGCTGGTGAATAAAAGGTTATAACAGACCTGTGCACTGCTCCCGCGATTTTATTGGGGTTAGCAATTCCAAAACATGGGCAACGGGGGGCAACTTTTTCAAAACGGGGGGAGGGGTCATAAAACGAGGAGCAAGCAGGAAAGAAAAAAAGGAGAAAAAAAGAGAAAAAGATGACAAAAAAGGCGAAATTTAAATAAAAATAGGTTTAAAATGGCTTAAAAACATTGAAATAGACTAAAAACTGCAAAAAATTCGCGATAATAGTTCAAAAATGGCACCAAAATTTTTGGGTAATTTTTCATTTTTGGGCGGGGGCAATAAAACGGGGGGGGGCACAACCACTAATAATCTGGGGGGCCATTTCCAGACCGTGCATGGATCTAGTTACAATGATAAAGCTGGATGATGGCTCACCTTGTACTGTATATCCCGATTTATATCCTCAGTTTCGAACTGATTTAGAAATCCAGAATCGTTACTCCAAAAAAGGCGGATGTCGGGTATGCTGTAGAGTTTCATCGCCAGTCGCTCCAGGCCCAAACCGAAAGCCCAGCCCACTTTTTGACCGACCCCAGCTGAAAAACAATAGAAAAATAATTTCAAAAAATAATAAAAAATATTAAAGTTAAAAATCGTTCGATGCCAAAAAAAAGAGCGGTTATCAGTGACAATCAACAATACAGCTGTATAAAATGATAGGAAAAAATGATCTATGCCGTTATGAAAAACTGACAGAAGTACCAAGTATTAAAATATTTATCTTAAAAAACCTTCTTGGGCAATATTATCTATTTATATACAATTAAGCATTAAATAATATTGTTTATTTGCGGACTTGCGTAAAAGTAATGGTTAAAAACAATGGATAAAAGAGTAAAAGGGAAGGTGGAGTGGATTTCCGCCAGAAATTTCACTTTTTAACGTTTTTAGTATTCAAAACGTTAAACCAAACACACTTTAAAACCGTTTAGAAAACAATCCTATTTATCAGCAATAATAGGTTAGGTTATTTCATTATAATTACGAAAACTTTTAGTATGACGTATTATTGTTGATAAAACAGGATTGTTACAAGCTTACGTTTTGCATAGGAATCACACAAAAATAAAAACTTACAGGACTGTAAAAACCTCTGCTCCAATATTCCGGAACCCACGCTTTCCAACCACTCGTTATTGTGCCACACTTCCAGTTCGTAGGAGGGGTGTGTGAATGGAAAAGTGGTTTCCGTCCACCGAGTCTTCACCTCTGTAAAACGAAAATAAAAAACGTCGTTACCATGACAAAAAGAGTCAGAATCGTTATAAAATACTTGTAATGTAATTGTGACTTTTTCGTCTTTTCTTACACAATTTATTATTAAACATTATGAGCCAATGTCACGTTGATTTTATACTGATTGAGACTTTTTTCGTAGTTAAGACAAAAATTAAAGGTAATAAGAAACCAAGACAATTTTTAAATTAAAATTCGACGAATAAAAATTTACGTTTAACAACCAAAAATTATATTTATACCTTGCCCAAATAAAGCTCTGGCCAGTTTTTCCACTGTTTGTTTCAGGGTGAATTCCAGAATGCGTGCGCAGTCTTCTGTGTGCGACTCTATTTTGGTTCGGTTTAGTGAAGTATAACAACCAAATTAACAATTAAAAAATAAAATAGTGCGTGCGAATGCGAACGCGCCAGCGTGGTCTATAAAATTATTTGAAATTTTTTTCTTTGGTACAACATACACTATAGATGAACAAAAGGGGTAGGGTGGGGTCCACGCCTCCTAGCCTCGAAATTTTGCCCTCCCCCCTGGAAAAAATCCAGGGGCCCCCTCCCCCAAAATTTTCGAATTTTTTACCCCTGAACTCCTCTAGATTTTGAAATCTGACCCCCCTCCTTTCTCGAGAAAAATTTATGCATTTATTTTATACTAATTTTTTTTCTAAAACGTGATTTTTTTAACACAAATTCATGTTTTGCACCTTTTTATACCAGAATATCGCTTTTTTATTCAATAAAATGTAGTATTATCTTATAAAAAAACTATTATTAAACCTTTGAGGGTTTAAAAGTATTTTTTTCGGACATTGAACCCCACCTGATCCCCTTCTAGGCTTTAAAATCTTCCACCCCAGGTCAACCCCCCTAGAAAGCTAGGTGGGGGGTTTGATTTTGAAATGTCATTTACCCGTGGTAAACCCCCCTAGCTTTGGTGCGTGTTCATCTATGACACACACTGGCAAAAAACTTTATTATTTTTATCGCGTAATCATATTTCACGAAAAAAATTTCATAAAAAAATAGAATACAGTCTGTGAACTGAGATTGAACTATTATATAAATTCATTATAACAAACTAATCTCATTGAGATAAAATTAGTTGCGTTTTTTGCGAAAATTATTTAAACATCAACGGTTGTTTCGGACACGAAACCTTGTTTTCCCGGAGTTCTTTCCCCTTTTTCAAAACACTGGATTTCTTTCTGACCATCAGAAAGCTATAATAAAATAAAGCTTAGTGCTCTAAATTCAATTTAAACTAAACAAAAAATATAAAGAGGAGGGGTAGTACTTCAATAAATTTTTTATATCATTAATTTAAAATTAGTTAAAAATAAGCATCGTTTTAAAAACTTTAGGAATTGACTGACGCCAATAAAATTTAATTATTTTTATGATGATAATCCTCATCATCATCATCATGATCAGTGAGTTTCTATAATGTTTTCTGGATCTCAAAGATTTGAAGCTTCAGAGCGAGCAGCAGCCCCCCTCTAAAAAGTCTTTTATAATATTGTTTAAATTTTACATATAAATTATTTTTTTAAACTTATTAAAAACATTAATAATACTTTTCAAAGTGCCTAAAAACAACATTATTTCAAACTTACTTCATAATTATTTTTTAGATTACAAATTTGTGGGAGCTCCAGAGCTTCTGTGTTTTAAATAGCAGAGCGCTAGAGCATGATATTTTGGGGAAAAACATCACAAGTTTTTATACGTTAACCTTTTCCAACCCGCCCGTGTCATGTGTCAATGTAAATATATCAAAGTCACCCAAGCTAAACTAACGTCCTTATTTTCTAAAACTCGGTGTCAATTAAATTAAGACCCACCTCGTGCGGTAGAAAGAGTCGAACGCCTTCCATTTGATGAAAGACCGGAAAGTGTGTGCGGTCGATTTCGTCCCTCCTGTAGACATCAGCGGCGCAAAGAAAAACGTCCCTTCCGGACTGGATAAGAGGTTGTTCTTATATTATCCAAGCGGCGCTCAACTAATTCTCGAACACCGTGAACTGTATGATAGCAGGAAAAGGTTTTTTTCTTGCACCACTACTTACTTTTGGAAAACAATTATTTTTATGAGCAGTACGGCATTTAGGCGTTTCGGGAAAACTTTTTTCCGTCAAATAATCTACAAAATAAAATATTAAAAAATAGCTTGTTTCCAACTCAGCCTACGCGCGTTTCTTAACTAATTTTCCGATTGTACGAAAAATGTTCTCGTTTCATTTTATTGAAAACTTTAAAGTCTGAAACATACTTTCCCCAAATTGTCTAAAGGAAAAACATTTAAAATGCTAAAATTCTGTTCAAAAATGATTGAGACTGAAAATTTTTAGATGAACATTATTTCGCTAAAAGTGCGGTTAATTTATAGAAAAATTTTATTAATGTATAACAACAGTTCACAGTTAGCTTATACATTAATAGAATCACGAATCACCTTCTGAAAAATCAACCGCACCGATGGCAAAATTTTCTCGCCTAAAACTTTTTTCCAGTCTTAATCAATTTTGAACAGGCTTTAGTTTTTGACTTTTTTTAAAATTTCAAACAGATTTTAACCTTTTTTCAGAATTTTTGTATGAAATTTTCCAGATGTTTTTTATTTCTACAAGACAAAGTAGAAACGCTTTTTTAAACTCAGTTCGAATGAAAAACTGAAACTGTCAAAAAACATCTAAAACACTAAAACACTTTTCAGCAGTAAGTTTATTGATTTAAAATTGATTATTGAATTAGTTGAACACCGACCGTAAGCGCTGCTGTGTGAACAAAGTACATGACCGGAATTTATATAGTAGGAATCGGACTTTTTTCTGCTCACGTGATCTTTGGGGGTCTAAAAGCGTTGCAAATAAAATTTTAATAATCACTATTCTTCTACCGCGAAATCAAGGGGGAATATTAAATTAAAATATGGGTTTATCATTCTTGCGAATAAAGTTAGAGGATTGGGGGGTCGCTAATATTCTAATACTTATTATTTACTTTGTGCTTTTGTGATGTGATCGATCATTTATAAACATCCTAAAAATCCTATTGCTAAGAAGATAAACATTGCCTAAAATTCTAATACATTGCTGTATTTTTTTATATTTTATTTTCCCACATAATCCTGAAAAAATTGATTTCAAGAATATTACTCTTGGTTCCCAGCTGTCCCGACAAAACACTATTTGTAATAGAAAGATGTGTAGAAAAAATTTAACGTTAAGGATAATAAAAGATTGGAGCACTGCACTAGGGCTTCGGCGGGGAGCGGACATTTTTTTAAGTAAAGTTGGTCGGGGGAAGGGAGGGCATTTTTGGTCAACTTTTGTAGTGCCTTGAAGCATACATGGGCAAGTTGGTCCGGAGTGGGGGGGGGGTTAAACCCCAAATTAGGGGGGGGTTAAAATCTGAGGCACCCATATCGTTTTTTTCTGGAGTGCATTTTACCCATATCGTTTTTTGATTTTGAAGAAAAAATAGGTAAAAACGCTAATTATAGGTCAAAAAGACCTTTATAGCATTTTTGAGCTTTTTATTGCTTAAAACATTCATTTTGATGTCAAAACTTAAGTTTGGAGGCAGTTAGAAGTCATTTTAAAGACATTTTTTTTCTCCCCCATTTTTCCAAAATTGGGGGGTTAACTTTCTCCCCCCCCACTTCTAGGGGGAGTGGGGGGGGGTGAAACCCCCTTCCTCAGGTAATCCCCCCACTCCCTCCCAGTATCCTAGGATAAAACAGTAAAGGGGGGGAAAACCCCCCCCAACCCCCCCTCGTGCCCATGTATGCCTTGAAGGCACTAGAAAAATTGACCAAAAACGGTCATAATGACAGAAAACTACAGCAGAATGAATGAATAAAAAACTCAAAAATGACATTTTAAATCAAAAAGTTGGATAAATAAATAGAGGCATCGCGTCGCGAACCGCGTAGAGCATAGGTGGGCAGGGAGGGGGGGAAATTGGGGCGGTTATACCCCCCAAGCCAATACCTCACTTCCAAAATTTGGGGGGTACCCCCAACACCACTCTTAAATTAGGGGGTCCCAGTACTAAAAACGCTAAAAATGGGGTATTTGAGCCTTGAGGTATACCCCAAAAAAATTTTTTGGGACACTCCCCCCCAGATTTCGGGGTTCGGGTATACCCCCAAAAATCCGGGAGGCTGCCCACCTATGGCGCAGAGTCCATAATAATGCTCCTAACAAAATACCCCCAATAAAACAAAACAATATTTGCATCAGGAAGACGTGTATCTACCAAAAGAGCGTCGAAGTTCTGCTGCACCGTCAGCACGGGATTCATCATTTCGTGGACAGAGTAGAGAGGAGAAGTGGATCCGGGTTTCCGGTAGGTTTTGTAGAAATGGTCCACCACACGCCGTTTCAGCAGACTAAGGGGGTTGTTGGGTTGGTTGATGAGATTTCTTTAGAGTCGGTAACGTCGCGCGTTAAACAGTCGGTGATCGCATGCGCATGTAATATTTTCACTCTTCGTGAAAAATCCCACAAGGATTACTCTACATTGAATTGCAAAACAACCGAAATTTAATCTGTTGTTTTTTAGTTAGCTTAATTACATCCGAACGTTAAGCCCCAACCAAAAGACCAACGGAAAAATAATATAATATTTTTAAGGCCGGGGCAAACTTCGTCCTAGGTGTCCAACGGGCAAAAACCATCAGTTTGGTTTCGGAATAGAATTAAAACTAAACACGACCACGTCATCAAACTCCGCCGCTCCGTTTGCTTTAAAAAAGCTTCTGAGCTCCGAAGGGTCAAGATATAAGCAGCAAACGCGTGGCGTTACCGTCCAATGCAAGAGAGTATCTTGGGCGTGGCGTTTGTCCAGTCGTCGGTGGGGTAGCGCTTCCCCTGGATGTCCAGGTAATGTGGCCGCTTCCTCGCCGGTGGCTTGTCCTCCTTTTCATTTTGCCAGGCTTCCTCTTTCGTCTGTCTGCCAGCCGAGTCGTTCGTCTGTCCGTTCGCTTGATCGCTTGCCGCAGCCGTGGCCGATGAGTAGGCGCTGCAGCTTTAGAAATTAGGTGAGAACGGGAGAGAGAGCGAGCGGAAGGAAGCTCAAGCTACTTATTGGGTTCTTTTTTTTTGTTGTAAAATCATTTAATTTTGTATGTAAAAATCGGTATATTTTAATCCATATTGTTACAACATTAACAGACCTGTGCACTGCCCCCCTCGGGATTTTATTGGAGGGACAATTCCAAAACGGGAGGGGGCTTAAGGGGGGAGGCATCTTTTTTGAAACGGGGTGGGCAATAAAACGGGGAGCAAGGCAAGCAGTGGAGAAAGAGAAAAAAAGGAAAAAAAGGAAAAAAAGAAAAGCGACAAAAAAACGAAATTTAAGAAAAAATACGTCTAAAATGGCATAAAAGGCACTAACTAGGCTAAAAACTGCAAAAATTTCGCGATGATGGTGTCACATCATAATAGGTGAAAAATGGCGTCATAATTTTGGGTACTTTTTTTTATTTTGGGCGGGAGGGGGGGGCAATAAAACAGGGGAGCACAGCCAATAATATTCCGGAGGGCATTTCCAGACCGTGCACAGGTCTGTATTAATCTTAGTAGATTAACGTCAAGTGTATCTATGTACTGAACCTTACGTAGAATAAAATGTTTCTTTAGCAAAAGGATATACGCTTAAAAACTGGTGCTTTTTTTTTAAATTATGAAGTAAAAACTTCGTGAAAGGCCACGGCGGACGGTGGTGAAAAATATTTCCAACAAACAATACACTAGACGTAGTTTAGTTATATAAACTAAACTAACTGTAACTAACTAAAAATCTTTAAACATTTTATGCTTCCCAGGCCACGTATAAACGTTGCTTATTTGGCACTGCCTGTTTCTCTAAAACTGAGTTGATTTATGTAGTTGAATCAAGAGCACCAAGACACCCATCCAGAGAAATATTCAGAAGAATTGAATTGAAAAGCATATTTATTGTTATCAATATAACAATCATGAGTGGTCACCGAAGGCTGCCAAGAAGAAAAATAAACTAAAATGCTCAGCTGAACTCTTCAGAAAATTTCAAAAACATAAAAATTCTTTGATTTTTAGCCTTGCGAAACGTCGCTTTCTACATACATTTAGACCTGTGCAATGCCCCCCGGGGTTTTATTGGGGGGAGAATTCCAAAACGGGAAGCACGGGGGGCAACTTTTTTGAAACGGGGGAGGAGGCAATAAAACGGGAAGGGGCAAGCAGGGGAGAAAGAAAAAAAAAGAGAAAAAACAAAGAAAAAATGAAGGGAAAAGGGAAAAATGGGACAAAAAAAGTGAAAATAAGGTAAAAACTAAAAACTGCAAAAAATTCGCGATGATGGCGTCATCATAGGTCAAAAATGACGTCATTATTTCAGGGTACTTTTTCATTTTTTGGCGGGGGGAGGGGGCAAATCCTCCAATAAAGCGGGGGGACGTTTCCAGACCATGTACAGGTCTGTACATTTATGCTATTTGCTTAAAACGCTATACCTTTTTTTACTGCATACCTTTACATATCTAGCAAACTACTCATAATTAATACTGTGGAGTAAATTCCTTAACTTCCCATTTCGTTCTCACCCATGACTGCACGTTGGGATGGCGGTCAGAGTCGCAGTCAACCGACCGCACATCACTGACCCGATTCGACCGACCACCATAACGGATTTTTTTTTACTTTGTTTATCTGTATTTTTTTTGTTTCATCTCTTGACCACTTTTTTCTATAAGGCAAAAAACAGTAATTAAAGATTGCAGTAAATTGCTTAAAACTTAATCGCTGGCTTATAGTTAATTATAGTAAACGGCTGATGTTTGACTAGCCAGCTTTATCTCTAATTATATATATATATATATATATATATATATATATATATATATATATATATATATATATATATATATATAGTTAAGGTTTATTGGAGGATTTGTTTTGTTTTTATTGGGTTTTGTGCTATATATGTATATACAGACCTGTACACTGCCCCCTGGGGTTTTTATTGGGGAGGCAATTCCAAAACGGGGGGCAAGGGGGGCAACTTTTTTGAAACGGGGTGCAATAAAACGGGGAAGGGCAAGAAAAAAAAAGAAGGGAAAAGGAAAAAAGGAACAAAAAAAGCGAAAAAATAGGTCTAAAATGGCCTAAAATACATAGAAATAGGCTAAAAACTGCGAAAAATTCGCGATGATGCGTCATCATAGGTCAAAAATGACGTCATAATTTTAGGGTACTTTTTCATTTTTTAGCGGGGGGAGGCGCAATAAAACGGGGGGGGGCAAATCCTCCAATATAGCGAGGAGGGGGCATTTCCAGACCGTGCACAGGTCTGTATAAATAGATATCAGTGGAGTGCCCAGGATTTCATTTCGGGAGCGGCGGTCTGGGGGGGAGGGTAAATACTAACCCTGAAGGTGGGTCTGAGAGGCAAGAGCCCCCCAGAAGGCAGGTCTGGGTGCGAGAGCCCACCACCGGGGTCAACGTACATAGGAGCCCCTTGTCAGGGGGGTCCGGGGGGCAGAATGCCCTCCGGGGGAGAAAATTTTTAATTTAAGGCCCTAAAATACACTAGAAATTTTAGTTCCAGATTAAAATCATAGATGTTTTTGGGGGGGGGGGGGACAGGGGAGAGGGTGCACCCCCCCCCCCCTAGAGCCAAAATTTTGGACCCCCCCCTGGAAAAAATCCAGGGGTCCCCCCCCCCCCTCCAAGCTCGAGAGCGGTCCGACCTACCCCCCCCCCTGGAAGGCTGGACCCCCCTCCCCCCCCCTCCCGTCCAATTTGGAAGTATATTTTTTTATTTACTGTCAAAAACACAGGTTTTTAGTTAAAAACAGTGTTTAAATACACTTTTTAGGCCTAAATAGGCTGTTTTAATACATAAAATTCAATATTAGACCTAAAAACACTTAAATTATTGAGTTTAAAAAATTTTGCTGAAAAATTGGACCCCCCTGACTTCCCCCCTAAATTTGAAATCTCGCACCCGGGGTCGACCCCCCCTAAAAAGCCAGGGGCGTCCGGACCCCCCTGGACCCCCCCCCCCCTAAAAAAATTTTGGCCTTCCACCCGGGGGTGGACCCCCCCCCCCTAGCGGACCCGACCAAAAACATCTATGATTAAAATTAAAGGTTTTTTCCCTTTACATTAAAAACATGTGCTTAAAAAGTTAATAAAAGCTTAATAGTGTTCATAGTAGTTTTATTTTTATTTAACATGTATGTCTCAACTATTGAACGGTATCATCGATTTGAAGTCAAAAAAACTAAAATAAATTGTCAATTTAAACTACCCGCGAAGCGGAGAAAACTTGGTTTTTTGACTATTAATATGCTTTTGGGAGGCATCAGGAAAGTTTCTGTATCGATATTAAAAAAAAACTTTTTCTTTCCCAATATTCAAAAAATGTAAGGGTCCCCTCTTACGAAAAAATCTGGCTTCGCCGGATTTCGGAAGGGAGCGGCCGCCCCCTCTATGCACTGATGTATATCAGTGGCGTAGCCAGAGCCAAAGCCGAAAATTCGGACCCCTCCCCTAGAAAAAATCCAGCCCCCCTCCCCTAAAGCTTGAGAGCGGTCCGGCCTGACATCCATAGGTGAGAAAGGGGGAGGCAGGGTGGGGTCCACCCCCCTAGCCTCGAAATTTTGGGGCCCCCCTAGACGAAAATCTAGGGGGCCCCCCCTCCCCCCAAATTTCCGAATTTTTTACCCCTGACCCCCCTCTAGATTTTGAAATCTGACCCCCCCTCCCCTCTCGGGAAAATTTTAGGTACCTTTTTTATACTAAATTTTCTTCTAAAAACGTGAATTTTCATCACATATTCATGCTTTTACACCCTTTTTATACATGAATATGGCTTTTTATTCAATAAAATGTAGTATTATCCCATAAAAAGAACAATTATTAAAGTATTATGGTTTAAAACTGTTTTGCTTTGGACAACGGGACCGGACCCCACCTGCCCCCCTCTAGATTCAAAATTTCGCACTCGGGTCGACCCCCCTAAAAAGCTAGGGGGGTCCGGAGCCCCCTGGGACCCCCTTCCTAGAATTCAAAATTCTATTTACCCCGGGTAACCACCCCCCCCTAGCTTCCCCGACCGTGCTCACCTATGCTGACCCCCCTACCGAAGCTGACTCCCCTCCCCCCCCCCCTCCCGACCGATTTGGAAGTATAATTTTTTATGTCAAAAACATAGTTTTTTAATTAACAACAGTGTTTAAATAAACTTTTTAGGCCTAAATAGGCTGTTTTAGTATATAAAATTTAATATTAGACCTAAAAACACTTAAATTACTGATTTAAAAATTTTGTTAAAAAATCAGACGCCCTTGACCCCTCCTAATTTGAAATCTCGCATCCGGGGTCAACCTTCCCCCTAAAAAGCCAGGGAGGTCCAGAGTCCGGACCCCCCCCCTAAAGAATTTTGGCCTTCTACCCGGGGGTGGACCCCCCTAGCGGACCTGACCAAAAACACCTATGGGTCTGGGGGGAATGAGTCACAGAAGCGGCGCAAAGCTGCGCCGCGTAGCGGCGGGGGGTCTGTGTCTGGGAGCCGTTCTTCCAGCCGCCGAAGGCGAAAATTTTTTTAAATATGTACTAAAAATTGTTTAAAAATCGTCTCCTGGTTATCGCGTGAACATACATTCTACTTTTGTTTTTTACCTAATTTCTATACAATTTTGTCTAAATTTCAAAATTAATCTGACGATGAAATTTTATAAACAAAACTATAATATATTGCCAGCATAGATGAACACGGTCAAAAAGCTGGGGGGTCTACCCCGGGTAAATGACATTTCAAAATCTAGGAGGGGGTCCTAGGGGGGGTCGACCCGGGGTGGAAGATTTTAAAACCTAGAGGGGGGTCAGGTGGGGTCCGATTTCCGAAACAAAATACTTTTAAACCATTAAATATTTAATAATAGTTTTTTTATAAGATAATACTACATTTTATTGAATAAAAAGCGATATTTAGGTATAAAAAGGGTGTAAAAACATGAATTTGTGTTACAAATTCACGTGTTATCAATTACTTTATTTTATCACTGTCAGCTAGCTACCCTTATCGTCAGATTGGAAAGATATATCGTCAAGTTTAGAATATTTTAGGTGATATATATATATATATATATATATATATATATATATATATATATATATATATATATATATATATAAAATTATGATGTTTAGGTTTTTTGTTTAGATTCAATTCAACTTTGTTTTTAATTTTATACAACATCGTGTAAAATTTTCTTGTTATTCTTTTTACTTTAATTTTTCCCGATGAGTTACTCTCAGCTGAGAAATTTTCGGAAACGTTTGATGTCGCAAGCAGAAAAAAACTAAATAAAATAGATTGATTTTTAAGCCGACTCTTTACGCCTGGGTTGATTTGAACCTTGCAAAATTAACTTAACCTTACCCTCCGCCACCTTAGCGTAATTAAACTGAAAGCGCTTTGCGTAATTGGCCGAATATGTTTGTTTCTTCGTGCTTTTTGAAAAAATGAAGAACGAGCAATGTTAATTTTCCTTTTTTTTAACTTTTTTTACGATATTTATGTCGGATACTTTTCTTTAAAATGCCAAGTGAAGTCACATTTCGGGTATATAAGCCACAATATTTTGGAATAAATTTCAAATACCGGTCCGGTATATAAAAGATAATTTTAAAATGTGTTTGAAAATTTGGCTCTAATGCATTATTGAAAATCATAAAGTCATTAAAAAATATAATGTGTACGTCAAATGAAAAATTAGAATATTAGTAGTCGGCAGATGCAGATATGTGAGTCAGTGGCAGAACGTTCGTCTTGCGTTGCGTACTGAAGGTCCCGAGATTGAGTCCCGCTATACTGCGATATTATCGCTTGATCAGACCTGTGCACGGTTTGGAAATGCCACCTCCCCCCCCCCCCCCCGCTTTATTGAAGGATTTGCCCCCCCCCGCCCAACAATTATGGCGCCATTTGTGACCTATTATGACGCCATTATAACGATTTTTTTGCAGTTTTTACTCCTCCCCCCCGTTTCAAAAAGGTTGCCACCCCAAGGAGAGGGGGCTAGGGAGGTGGGAAGTGCTCAGGTCTGCTTGATTGTATTGTTATGTATCATATTTTTGGTTTCCGAGTAATATCGACCAAGCGTATTCGTTTTATGCGAAATATTACCTTTGAAATTAACTTAAAATGTATCTCATCACTTGACAAAAAATGACAAATTTTTAGCCTTTTAAATAAGCTATGTCAGCAAAGAGTGTAAAAGTTGTGGATTTATATACAATAAAAAGACAAATATGTTGATAACAATTTTAAACTCATTTGCATTAAAATTTTTATTCAACAAAAATAATTTTAAATATGCGTCTCGAAATATTTTTTTCGGAAACAAACGTCATTATAAAAACAAAATTTAAAAATTTCACCAAAGGTTTTTTATTATTTTTAAGTAATATTCGTAATTTAAGTTTAACTTGTTCGATTGTTTAACCACATTTTGATCGAATTAAGAAATTAAATTTTGTTTGAATTTTAATAACTAGGTTAATATTACTGCTTACATTTCGGTTGTTTTAAGTAAAGTAAAAGTTTATGTTGCAAAGGTTATTACAATATAACACTGATAAACAACATATTACATTAATCAGAGCATGCAACCGTTAAATTTATATATGAAATAATCTAGCCAGAAATTAGAGCAAATACATACGAGAGTTAAAAAAAAGAAGAAATAAACAGAAGAAAAATACAAATTTACTACATTTATGTCACAAAAAAGTTTTTAATTTGTTTAGAGAATAATGCTAGAGATGTTGAGTTACATATTTCAGCGGGTAAACTATTCCAATTTGAAATAATTCTATTCTTAAAAAAATTTTTATTTAGATCTAGTCGAAAAGAACTTAAGCTTGAAATCATTTCCTCTTGTAATAAAGTTGTGGTCAATTTTAAAAACTTAGACATGTCTTTATCAACTAAATTGTTGATTAGTTTATAACACATTATCAGATCATTGTGCAAACGACGCTTGGTAAGACTTTTAAGGTTTAAGAGATTTTAATTAATTTTCGTCTCATTCTATCGATTAGAATTGTGCTGATAATTGTGCATATTAAATGTATTTTTCATGGAATTTACTTTGCAAATTGACGATTTTAAAACGTAGTCATTTATAATGTTTTATTTAACCGTGAAAGCATACATGGACACTGCGGGAAACCCCCTTCCCCTCTCCAAAAAAAATCTGAGGCCGGTTTAACCCCATACCCCTCAGAGATGGGATAAAGAAACAAGGAATAACCACTCTTCCTCCCAATTTTGAAAAAAAAAACGAAATTCATATGCCTGCAAAATAACTACCACATTTAAACGTAAATTTAAGGTCAAAAGACTGTTTGAAGCTATAAAACTCGAAAATAAAGTAGAAGAGGCTTTTTAATATAAAGTTAGTGTTTTTTTTTACTTTTTTTCAAATTGAATTACGATAAAAGTGCTTTCCTCGGATTATAAAAAAACTAAATGAGTAAAATAGCGTTCCTCGAATTTTAACCCCTTAACAGACTATTATCTGGCAAAACAGTTTTGTAAAACAAAAAAGTTATGTGAGTAGTTAGTTTTCTGTATTTAACAAACCGTACACTGCATTTCCTACATTTCTTAGCTTTCCCGTTTATTCAGCTTAATATTTTTGCGGAAAATAAATTTCCAACAAAATGCTATTATTACTGTTGTGCTATTATTTCGGATCTTACATTTATTCGCCTAGTTGTAAAAGACCAAATCATTAAACCCGAAACTAAGAATTCAAAATAGTAATTACGTGAAAAATATCAATTTTACGACAAAAACCTATTTTAATGAGCATTTTTAACAAAAACTATTTTGAAGAATTCTAAAAAAATAATATCCACACAGAGTTGATAGTTTCCCTAAATCTGTTGTGTTGTATTTATGGTTTTCAATATTGTTACTTTCGATTTTTAAATTTGAACGAAAATACCAGGTTTATTATGACCTTTCCACTGTGATTAGGTATATGCGTTAATAATAGTTTTATTATGGAATATTTTGTTTCAACAAAAGTTGCTTCGATCAAGGCACAAAACATAAGAAAACCAACATCGCCAAAATATTCTACAGATCAAACATAAAGAAACAAAAAATAAAACAATTTATTGTTCACAACAAATGTTATTAGGCTTGTTTACACGAAACATTAAATAACAAAATGAAAGAAAGTTATATACAAAATGTGTCATTCTAGTGCAATAATATTTATCAATTATATCACAAACTAGCATTCTAAATCCATCAATTTTTTCCACACAAAAATAAAAATTTTCAGCAATTACTATTCCAGAAAAATAAGACAATTGCAATTAGTAATTTGAACAAACGATTTTTAATAATGTTTCTGTAGAACAGAAGGCCACTTCAAATATAACTTTTTTACCGGTGTAGGACCTTTTTTAAAATGTAGGTTATGGTTATTTTGCTTTTTTTACATAAAATTTCTTTAAAATTTATGAATAGAATTTTTTTTCAAAATTTGTGGGGGCCTTTTAATTTAATAAATAAAAATATTTTAGAAGAGAAAAGTTGGACCTAGAAAAAAACGTTAAAAAACTTTTAAACGCTAAAAATGGGTTTTTGAAAAATGCTATTGAAAATTTATGACCGTTTTTGGCGAACCAAAAAGTTGGTAAAACTTTGAACATGTTTTTTTATATTTTACTGATGTTGACTGGATACCTGAAATTTAAAGTTTTAAGATCTAAAGCTCCGAGATTTAGACCAAAGTTTCAAGTTTCAAAATTCCCAATTATTTTTTAAAGTGTATATATTATTTAGTATCTCTAAAATAATTTCATAAATTTCTTTTTAAAACTTGGTAAAAACACAAAAAGTAGTGTTAGCTTTAAAATACTCTTTAAAAAGGGAAGATCTCACTGCCTTTTAATTACCAAACCCATGATATGATGCTTACTGCTTACTTACTTACTGCTTATTACTGCAGCATAATATTTGCAATGAATTATGGATACATCACTATTACCCTTTTAACATCGATTGTATAGATTAATCTGCAATAGTTGGAGCAAAATCTAATATTTTCGATTCTATTTTCACTTTGCTTTAATAAACAAACATCTCTGATTAACGAACCCTCTAGCCTTTGTGTTGGTAATTCTAATTATCAGTATATATAGCTGCTTTTAGAACTTTCTTTAATAGTTTTTTTATGCATTAAATATTATATCAAACTAAACCCTAAAATTTCATATGTATGTAACCTATTTTTTACATTGCAATTATTATGCGCTTGTTCCCCCATTCCCCTATAATACTAGCCAGCTTAACGATACTACAAAAATAAAACTGCTGAGTTATTTTCTTTCAGGCGCACAATTATTCCGAAAAATTTGACTTTCATTTTGCCGAGGACAAATGACATAAAAACTCCCAGCATGTCTACCTATATGCCATAATCTAAATTCTATGCATTAATTATGAAGTTTATATGTAACTCGTATACAACGGACGCAGCTAATTAGAACAAAACTTATAAAAAATGTCGTTAATTTAGGCATAACTTCATTACCGGCCTTTGATAATAGCAAACAATGACATAAAACCCACATATACTAATAAATTATCCGCAAAAAAAATTTTAATTTTGTTCTTAAAAATCATAAATATATATATTCACAACAAAAAAAACAGTATAGCCGTCACGTCACAATTCCCCTATTTTTATAACCAAATAAGAACTTAGAAATTTTTCTATTTGGAATTTTAGGTCTACAAAACCAGGTAAAATTAAAAGTTTATTATAAAGGTTAAGAATTTCTGCATTGATTTTTTTAAAATTATATAATCGACACGCAAGTGGCAAACAAACATTTTTCGAAATGCATGACAATTGTTAGCGATTGAGGCAATATATAGATGTTTTTGAAACTTTTTTTAAAGACCAGTCTAGAAACGAAAATTATCCTCGCTCGCATGTCTATTTCATATAAAAATAAATTCATATTTTTATGTACACTATAAATCTCACGTCTAATCTTCTAGTTTTTTCTATCGATTTTGCAAGTATTATATAAACACTTTTTAATTAACTTTTCGCGTAATAATGTCTAAGATGAAAGTTCACAAATCAAAAGAAAAAAAACACAGAGAAACTTGATTATAATACATCCCCTCTCCTAATTCAGTTTATCTGTCGATGAAAACTGGAATTTAAAATTAATTATAACATACTTTCCTCTTTAAAGGTAATATTCTCATAAAGAAAAAAAGTCAAAGCTATCGACAAAAAATCAATTTTATTTATCGATCCTCCATAAACCTTAAAAATCTAACCAAAATATGAAACTAGTAATGTATCATTAACTAACATTTTAACTAGAAATGCACCGGCACCGGAGCAAGGGCCATGTTTTTGGCACACCCTGATTTTGGCCGATGCTAAGCACTAGGTATTTTTACGTTTTTAACGAGTAAGCAGTAGGTATTTAAAGGTTTTAACAGACTTTGAAATAGATATTTTGGGGTCTTTGGGGTCTTTAACAAGTCCAGGTTTAGCATACATGGGCAAGTTGGCCCGGATGAGAATGGCCAAAACCTAACCCAAAAACGGTAAAGAAAATCAGCGACTAAGCTAAGCCTAAGCAAAACCTAAGTTAAGCTTAAAGGCTGGTTCATACTTATGTAAAAACGTCACAGCCTATAAAGGTATGTAAAAACGTCCTTTGGACTTTGTCTAAAGGACGTTTTTACATAAGTATGAACCAGCTTTAAGCATAATTTAAACTAAGCTTAAGCTAAGCCTTAGCAAAACTTAAGTCTGAGAAAAACTCAAGCCTAAAGCCTAAGCTTAAACTAAACCTAAGCCTAAGCAAAAGCTAAGCTAAGTGTAAGCCCAAGCAAAACTTCTAAGCCTAAGCAAAATATAAGCAAATCCTGAGCTTAAGCAAAACCTAAGCCTAAGAAAACCTAAGCCTAAGAAAAACCGAAGCTAAGCAAAACCTAGCCATACCCCTCCCCAGTCATTTTTGGGGTAGGTTTCGGCCTTCGGAGGCCCGGATTGGGGGGAGTTAAACCCGTATTTAAGGAAGGGAGGTTAAAATTTGAGAAACGCGTTTTACCTACCCATATCGTTTTTTTTTTCAGAGTGCATTTTACCGATATCTTTTTTCGATTTTGAAGAAAAATCGGTAATCAATGCTGATTTTAGATCAAAAAGCACTTTTTTTATTTTATTTATTGTATTTTAGCTTTTTATTGGCTAAGCTAAAACACTTATTTTGATCTAGAAGTTAAGTTTGGGGGCATTAGAAGTCATTTTCAAGGCATTTTTTCTTCGTTCTCCTTATTTCTGATTGGGAGGTTAAACCTTCCTCAAAATTTGGAGGGGGTAACCCCTCATGTTCATGTATGAGCTCAAGGTATTGGCACGTTTTCGCCGCGCTAGCTAACTAAACAATAGATTTTTTTCACGTTTTTATGGTAAGCATAATCTTAATGTATTTAATGTAAAAACGTAAATTTTTACCACAAATCAGTATTTTTAGACCCTTTTTCTTCATAAATATGCACTTCGTTTTATATTCAATAAAATGTATTCTTTTCTATTAAAAACTACAATGATCCGCCTGACCGCTGAATCTGACCCTTTCTAGATTTTAAATGTTTCCACCTCGGGTCAACTCTTACCAAAAAGCCCCACCTTAGGACCCCCTTTATTGTATCTTATTAAATTAATTCATTCAAAAAAAACCTATAAAAAACTAATTTTTTACATTTTCACGTTCAAGATTTATGAAAAATCCAAAAAAAAATTATTCAAATTTAATTTTTTTAATAGTCTGGCACCAGTGGCGAGCCCAGGATTTCATTTCGGGGGGGGCGGTTGGGGGGGTACATACTAACCCTGAGGGGGGGGGGGGGACTGGGGGCGGCAGCCCCCCAGAAATGGGGGGGTCTGGGGGGCGAGAGCCCCCCAGCGGGGTCAAGGGGCAGAGCCCCTTGTCAGGGGGGTCCGGGGGGCATTCTGCCCCCCGGGGGAGAAAATTTTTAATTTAAGGCGCTAAAATACACTAGAAATTTTAATTCCAGATGATAATTAAAACAAAATTTAAGGTTTTTTTATTCCTATCCATTTAAAACATGTGTTTAAAACGTTAATAAAAGGTTAATAGTGTTTATAGTAGTTTTATTTAACATGTATGCCTTAACTATTGAGCGGCAAAATTGATTTGAAATTGAAAAACTGAGATAAATGGTCAATTTAAACTACCCGCGAAGCGGGGAAAATTTGGTTTTTTGACTATTAATATGCTTTTGGAAAGCATCAAGAAAGTTTCTGTATTAATATTTAAGAAAAAAAATTTTCTCTCTCAAAATTCAAAAAACGTAAGGGTCCCCCTTACGAAAAAATCCGGCTTCGCCGGATTTCGGGGTGGGCGGCCGGCCCCCGCCCCCCCCTGGGCACGCCACTGTCTGGCACCGACAGTGGCACTATCACCGGTACCAAAGCCGGAACCCGGGACACAGTTTGGGACCGGCCATAATAGTGGCATCGGTGCATCTATAATTAACAAAGCTTGGCATAGGTCACCGACCTTCGACGGCTCAGGGGGGGGGGTCCACACCCCGGGGTGTGGAGGTTTTTGACCTCCAGGGGGGGGGTCACACCCCGGGGTGTTTTTTTTGAAAAAAAGCAGGGGGGGGGTCACACCCCGGGTACCATTTTTTTGACCAAAATTGACAATTTTTTGACGAAATTTGACCATTTTTTAAGCATTTTTTGGGATTGTCTAGTTAGGGGGGGTGGTCAAAAATGGGCCTTAGGGGGGGGTCGGGGGTTCACGGGGTCGATGGGGGGGGGGGAGGGGTCAAAAATGGGCCTTAGGGGGGGGATAGGTCTCAGAGGCCGTAGGGGGGGGGGTGACCCCCCCTACACTCCCCCCTTCGGTGACCTATGAAGCTTGGTTCATATATACTTGACCAAAAGACCAAATGAAATGACCAAAAGAAAAATTTGAGTAATTCCAAGACGTGTTTCTTTCTGATTTTCAGATTTTTGGCACCGTAACAAAAAAAAGTATAAAAACTTCTTAAAATTAGCAAAAACGCTTTGTAAAATCCTCAATAATCAAAAATTTGTTGTTGTCCTTAATGTGCAGTTTGGAGGAAAAATGTCCCGACTCGCTGGCACCACTACCCTTCCCAAACATTTATATATAAGCAGGTGGGAGTTGATTTGGGATTATACCCCTCAAAAACCCGAATGCGCGAAAGAGCAAAAATTCTCTTAACTTTCGGGATTACTAGGATATCCCTGCCTGAAAAAAAGAAGAAAAAGAGGAAAAAAGAAGGAAAAAGGACAAAAAAGCAAAATTAAGGTTGAATAGGTCTAAAATGGCTTAAAATGCATTGAAATAGGCTAAAAACTGCAAAAATTTCGCGATGATGGCATTATAATAGGTCAAAAATGGCGCCATAATTTTAGGGTACTTTTTCATTTTTGGGTGGGGAGGGAGACAAAAAAACGGGGGGAGCAAATCCTCTAATAAAGCGGGAGAGGGCATTTCCAGACCGTGCACAGGTCTGTTAACCCCTCCCCTAATTTGGGGTTTAACAGCCCCCCCCCACTCCGGGTAAACTTGTCCATGTATGGTTATATCAACTTTTTCTATTTTCCCCAAGAAAAGCGAAAGGCTGGCTGCCTATGCCCAGCATATACCTTCATTAAAGTCAATTTATAAAAGAAAAAAACACAACAGTTTCATAAAATACAAACCAATTCTATTCCATCAGTTATAATATATTTAATGATAAAAATAATGTATAATTTCTACAGACAATGCAAAATTTACGCTGTATAACAGCTTTTTTATTCAATAAAAAATAAAATTAGGTATTTTTAACAATATTTAACTTTATTTCCATCTTTTAAAATGGCTTGGCTATACATACCTGAATTTAATTTTAATTTTTGTTGAACACCAACTAAACAATAAATACAAATTATCACACAGAGTCTTATATACTATTGGGCTACATACTGATTACTGATATCCAACGATATAAAGCATATAAACCCGATTTTAGCTTTTTACTGAGTAATACCACGGTCATAAGATGGAATGGACAAGGCAGCGTGCCGGCGTCTGGGAAAAGCTTTGGTTGCTGAGGGCTTTAAAATTCGCAATGCCATCGTCACAAACAGATCATCAATTTTAGCGTTTTTAACCTACTGGGCCTTTTAAAATTTTAAAGGGGTGTACCCACTAACTCCACAATTGAGGCGTGTGAGTCTGAGTATAAATCTTTGTTATTTATCACGACCTAATCCTAAGATTTATAGGGTAAAGGTGCTATTTCTGTCACGACTCACAACTAAAGACAATTATTTTTTTACGCTAACATGCCAACAACTGACAACTGAACTGAGGTAACATAACTGACAACTCGCTATTTAGTGATATTCCCCGAAGCTCCGCTTTTAGGAGCTCCGGAGCAACCCCCGGAGCTCCGCTCTTTTTTTGTACTAACTTTATAAATAATTAATGAGTGATGTCATAGATTATTTTGTCAAAATTTTTTTGTAAATTAAATTTTTTTCAAAACTTATATAAAACACTAGAAATAGTCTTAAAAATGCAAATAAAGAAACTTAAAATGCATTTCAAGCTCAAATAAGCTTAAAATCACTTATTTAGGAGGCGGAGCTCCGAAGCTCCCTCCGCTCTAAATAGCCAGAAGAGCTCCGGAGCATGATATAGGAGGCTAAGAACATCACTATCACTATTGATTAAAATAAATAAATTTGATCCTTTTAACCTTTAAATATAGGCAAGCAAGGGTTCTCGCTTCAGCTGCAACATACGGATACAATTTTTACAAACCATCCCTTCGCACATCGTTTGGAATAATGCAAACCATAAGGGGTCGGGAGTGAGACAGAAGTGGAAGAGGGTTTCGTTTATATTCGCTAAAATCCGCAAATATAGCCGATACTTTCCCTAATTAGCCCAAAGACCAAACCCTATCCCCCCGCCTAAAATTTGAGGAGTCCCCAGTATTTAATGGGTAACCCCAACAAAATCTGACAGGCTTTGCTTTCCATATGTTAGCATGAGCATTAGCAACCTGCTTCTCGGGCAGATTTATTAAGCGCCTCTCAAAATTTTTAAAAAATTGGTTGCAAGATAAAAATTAAGCCCGTTTGATATTATTTCGGGGTAAAATCTCCTAAACACGCACTTTTCTCGACCATCCACAAATAGGGAAATAAGAAAAAACATCACCGTCCAAACGACAAAAAATACGTATCTTACTTAAAGAGTATGATTACTTTAAAATACCAGTTAGAACAAAAAATACATTTTAAAAATAATCAATTAGCTTGCAGTAACAAAAGTTTTGCAAACGCGCGCGCAGTGTTTTGTTCAATTTTAAAATAGTACCGGCGTGCTGGCATGCATCAATAACCAACGCCAAAAAAAACACCAAAAAATACAACGTTTGTGGCACGACAAGATCGACTAATTACTATTGCCCTAACGCTAGTTTGCTTGTTTGCTCGTCTGTTCGTGCCCTCCCTGCTGCAGAATATGGCAACACACAACAAAATTTATACCAGCCATGTCGATCCTTAAAGTCGACCGTCGGATGGCGTGTGCGCTGGAATTACATGAGGTGAGGGCGTGGACGTGGATCGTCATTATTGGCTGGCTCTGAGTCTTCATTCGCTTTGAAGCGTCCGACGGTTGCGGAAGTTTAATTGAATTTATTATTAATTTAATTAATTCAACAATTTTACTACAGTAGCGGCTGAAAATTTATTCGTCTCGGTCGTCTGTTACACTAATGAGAGATCTATCGATCCATGGGTTATACATTTATCAATAATCTATATAGTTAACTACGCATATAGTCAATTTTTCGGTTGGATTTATCGACAATCCATAATAGTTATATTGAGAATTTTCCAGTGTTGATAGCAAATTATATGGACAATCTATGGGTTAGATTTATCGATAATCTTTAAATACTGAAAATCCTTCAATCGATCGATAATTTATGGATGATTAATTCAATAATCAATTATATAGACAGTCCACGGTGGTGATCGTCCTCGAGAGAAAGATCGCTGTCCGTTTGCACAATTCCCAGACAATGAATTCCGGTTTTTAAACTCGGCGTCCCTTTGCCAGCCCCTAAAATAGTTTTATTTAAGATATTAGTCACATAGGTGAGCACGGTCGGGGAAACTAGGGGGGGGGTGGTTACCCGGGGTAAATCTAATTTTGAATTCTAGGAGGGGGGTCCCAGGGGGGTCCGGACCCCCCTAGCTTTTTAGGGGGGGTCGACCCGGGGTGCGAAATTTTGAAATCTAGAGGGGGGTCAGGTGGGGTCCGGTGTGCAAAGCAAAACAGTTTTAAACCATAATAATTTTAATAATTGTTCTTTTTATAGGATAATACTACATTTTATGGAATAAAAAGCCATATTCATGTATAAAAAGGGTGTAAAAGCATGAATATGTGATGAAAATTCACGTTTTTGGAAGAAAATTTAGTATAAAAAAGGTACCTAAAATTTTCCCTAGGGTGGAGGGGGGGGGTGAGATTTCAAAATCTAGAGGGGGTCAGGGGTAAAAAATTCGGAAATTTGGGGGGAGGGGGGCCCCCTAGATTTTTGTCTAGGGGGGGTCCCAAAATTTCGAGGCTAGGGGGGGGTATCCCACGCTGCCCCCCCTCTTTCTCACCTATGATATTAGTCAGTAAATGTTTTCTGGCACTCTCAGTTCCGGAGATTTTTCTGTTAATTTCCCTAATAATTAAGGAGCGGTGCCATATATTAATATTATTATACTTGCAATTTTAAAAAAATTTTTCGAGAAATACAAACTTTAAAAGTTTTATAATTTAAATTCTTAAAAAAACTTAAAATCACTCGTTTAGAGGAGAACTCCGAAGAACCTTCCTCTCAGGAGCTCATAAGCATGATATTAAAAGGCAAGGCACTATAATTTCATAAAGCTTTTGAAAACGTAAGAAACTATAGTACGTAAAAAATAACATAAATGGAAAAATTTTAAATAAGAATATTTCGAAAACGGAAAGTTAATTTAGATAACAAGCATGTTAAAAACTATAATCTAATATACTTACGGCGCTTGTATAAATAAACCGGTTGCGTTCCGAAAGCGATATAATTATGTTCGTTTGAAACCATTTTCCGGTTAAAATTATTTTTGTGGAAATTGCATATACCTACTTACCCAAAACTTGAGCTTCAATCACGAGCGAGTATTGTACGGAATTAGCACCAGAAAGCTTCAGCTCTTTCACTATCGGTCCATGTTCGTCTGTCACCCATTCGAACACTATTACATGCTTGTTCTTGTCTAAAATAGACGGACATTGGCATATGGAAGGTTTAGCTAGGTTTATAATAACTGCCTACCAAAATGCTGGAACCTGGAACTGGCGAAAAAGGTACACCTAGGTACTAAACAGTATATAATTAAAATGAGGCTATATTATAGCCTCATTTTAATTTATATTTTAATTCTAAGGTCTGTTTAAAAATCATCGAGACTGGAAAACATTTTTAGGAGTGCATATTTCGCTACTTTTCGCTACGCTTTCGCTATTTCGCTTTCAGGAGTGCATATTTTCGATAAGTGGTACGATTGATTTAGACCATAATTCATATCAATTTATAGCTAAACATAAAACTCTATACACTAATATAAATTTTGCATTCATCACCTGTTCCGTTAGCCAGATATGCTCATATGTTTTCAGTCTCCATTATATTTGACCAATTAATGTTATTTTTACATAAATGGCACAACTTACCGTCTATATAATATTGAGTAAATTTATGCTTCTATCGTTAAAGAAATAATAAAAAATACATTAAATTTAAAACTCTTGCCTGGGTTGGTTTTAAATTCAAGTATATTAATGCAGGGAATTTTTTGAATCAGTGAAATTTCATCCCCGAGGTAGGTAGGAAGTGTAAGAGCTATTCCATAGCGACGTTTTTCCTACAAAATAAAAAAAATATTATGAGTTTGAATAAAATAAAACTTATGCATCCCAATCATAAATGAGCATAAGGGGAGGGGGTAGAGTGGGGTCCACCCCTCTAGCCTTGAAATTTGGGACCCCCTAGAAAAAAATCTAGGCCCCCCGTCCCCCCAAAACTTTTAGATTTCGACACCCTACCCAGTGGCGTGCCCAGGATTTCATTTCGGGGGGCGGTCTGGGGGGACAATACTAACCCTAAAGGGGGGTCTGGGGGGCGAGAGCTCCCCAGCCGGGTCAAGGGGCAGAGCCCCTTGTCAGGGGGGTCCGGAGGGCAGAATGGCCCCCGGGGGAGAAAATTTTTAATTTAAGGCGCTAAAAAACCCTAGAAATTTTAATTCCAGATGATACTTATTAAAAAATTAAGGTTTTTTTATACCTTTTACACATTAAAAACATGTGTTTAAAACGTTAATTAAAAAGTATAATAGTGTTTATAGTAGTTTTATTAAATTGTATACCTTAACTGTAATTCAATGTACCCATTTTTCAGTTGTAATGTTTTGGAAATCGGAAATTTTTAGGTATCAAACTGTGTGTTAAAAAATTTTTGTTTGTTTTATCGACTTATTTTTATTAAATAATAGGAAACAAATGAAATATTATGACATAAACAAGGTAATAAACACAAATTTTTTAGTCCTTTTATAACGCTTAAAAATTTTTCTCCATGAGGCGAATTCGGGGGGGGTGTCCCCGGGTATCTTAAATTTAGGGTGGAGGGGTGTCAGCAAAATTCGAAATTTTGGGGGGTTTAACCCCCAACCCCCTCCCTCCCTGCCCACCTATGGTTGGACCCCACCCTACCTCCCTTGTTCATCTATGTTTCGGAACGTTTTTGGGTAATATTCTAGCATTACTGAGATATGGCAAATTTAGTACAACTTCTAGAAAAAATATATAGTTTTTTATTTTAATTTTGTTAGCTTTTTCTTGAAAATTATTCGGGAAGTTTAAGTTTTTTACAGAGTCTGAAGGAGCTATTTGTAAACGGACATTGTATACTACTAAGTAGTACACCTACTGCAAATTTTAACCATGCATAGGCAAGCTGGTTTGGAAGGGGTGGTAGAATCATATTTAAGTGGGGATAACATCTGGAGGAACGCATTTTACTCTTACACATGTTTTTTCTGAAGTCCATACCCATACCTTTACCCATACCTTTTATTTTGAAAAAAAATTAATTTCTTTGTAAAATTGTAAAAATTTGAACAAAATTTTGCAATTTCAGAAATCAGCAAAAATTTACAATTTTCTGCACCCATCCATATGTATTAAATACAATTTTTAATTCAAAATTAAAAAAACACAATAAATAATTAGATTTGATTTCTATACTTGCAAAAATCCGATGTGAGCCTCGAATACGCCGGGGGATACCTCTGTCACCACGATTTGACCGGTGTGATCCGGAGTTATTTGCGCCTCTTTGAAATGAACACGGCCCGCCGAGTCGCATCTAAAGCCGATTCTTTTGTATTAGTGACATGTTACTTTGCTACTCTCCCTTCCGAAGTCAAGCTTTGGAGCTCCGGTCATTTAAAGCGGAAAAAGCTACGGAGCCCCGCCTATTTAATGAGCGATTTTAAGCTTCCTGAAGCTTTAAATACATTTAAAGTTACGCTAGCTGTATTTTTTAAGACCATTTTTATCGTTTTAATAAGGTTTTAAAAAAATTTTGTTTACAAAAAAATTTTGACAAAATAATCTATGGCATCACTTTTTTAATTATTTATAAAATTAATACAATTATAGCGCGGAGCTTCCAGTGGCGTGCCGAGGATTTAATTTGGGGGGAGGTCTGGGGGGGACCAATACTAACCCTGATAGAGGGGTTAGTATATCAGACCCTCATATCTGGGGGACTGCCGCCCCCCAGATAGGGGGAGTCTGAAGGGCGAGAGCCCCCCCAGCGAGGTCACGGGGCGGAGCCCCTTGTCAGGGGGGTGCGGGGGGCAGAATGGCCCCCGGGGGAAAAATATTTAATTTAAGGCGCTAAAATACACTAGAATTTGAACTCCATATGATACTTATTACAAAATTTAAGGTTTTTTTATACCTACACATTTAAAACGTGTGTTTAAAACGTTAATTAAAGGATAATAGTGTTTATAGTAGTTTTATTAAACGGTATACCTTAACTACTGAACGGGATAATCGATTTGTAATCGAAAAACTAAGATACATAGTCAATTTAAACCATACATGGGCACAGAGGAGGGGGGGTGAGGGGGGTTAACCCCCCCCCCCCCCAAATTCTGAGAAGGGCTTTTAACCCCCCCCCCCCACTCAGAAAGGGGGGGGAGAAAAAGTCAAACCCCCCCCCAATTTTAGAAAAATGAAGAAAAAGTCTTTAAAATGACTTCTAACTGCCTCCAAACTTAAGTTTTGAGGTCAAAATGAATGTTTTAAGCAGTAAAAAGTACAAAAATGCAATAAAAAGGGCTTTTTGACCTAAAATTAGCGTTTTTTACCTATTTTTCCTTCAAAATCGAAAAACGATATGGGTAAAATTCACTCCAGAAAAAAAACGATATGGGTATTTTGCGTTTCTCGGATTTTAACCCCCCCCCCCTAATTTGGGGTTTAAACCCCCCCCACTGCGAACCAACTTGCCCATGTATGATTTAAACTACCCGCGCAGCGGGGAAATTTTGCTTTTTTGACTATTAATATGCTTTTGGAAGGCATCAGGAAAGTTTCTGTATTAATACTAAAGAAACAATTTTTCTCCCAAAATTTAAAAAAACGTAAGGGTCCCCATACGTATTAAAGAAAAAATCTGGCTTCGCTGGATTTCGAGGGGAGTGGGGGGGCGGTGTGGCATACAGCTCGGCCGGGGAGATCACACCCCTCTGGGGGTTAGCACCACCAATTAGGTAACTCACCGGGCGAGCTGTGGCTTCTGAGGAATGTGGCGTGATTTCGCCCGGGGGCGTTGCGAGACGGCTGGCTGACTGAAAGGTCAAGTAGCGGCTGGAAGGAAGAAGCTGAGCAAATCAGTTATAGTTTATAATCTTTTGGCTGACGATCGGTCGCTTTTCCAGCTCTCTTCCTTCCGGCCGAAGTTAGCAGCTTCACAACGCTCTGGGGCGGAAATCCGCTTTGTTCCTCTAGGCCAAGAGACCCCGCTACAACCCTCCTCCTGCGCGGTCGGGGCCTAGGAGAGCGTGCTGTGGGAGCTATTTGTGGTTATTAATAAAAGCATTTACTCCTTAAAGGGAACAGTAATACAACAACAGTAATAACTTTGTACTAGCCGGTCAGCAAGTGTTAGTGTAGTGCTACCCGAGCATTACAGTTGGCGACCTACAGATAATATTGCGACACCAGTAACATTATATTAATCATTAAGGCTTTTGTTCTATTTTCAGATCATGTTCTGTTAAAACATTCTGACAGACAAAATATTTTGTGATTGTAAATTAAAATTAAGCTAAAAAATTATTATTTAAGAATATAGAAAGCTCTTATGATTAATATAACCATAACCTTTGTTACGGTCAAAATTAAATTATTATGAGCTGTCATACTTTCGCTTTTAAATTATAATTGTTTTATTTTTCCTATACGTTCAATTACTTACCAACTACAATAAATTGACTAAAAGTAATGGCATAAACAGTGGCAACAAAATGATATTGTTACTGTTAGTAAATACAAGCCTAAAGATAAATTTTTGACCCGAGATAAAAAAATTTTAAGAGCTTATTTTCACACAAAATTATCGATTAATAGCCCCATGACTTTTAATCCTTTTTGTACTTTTAATCATTAGTATTTTATATAAAATATGGTCAATGTATAAATAACAGTAGCTATGATGAAAATAAATAAAATTGGTTTGAAATCTAACCAGAGTGCTTCTGGGTGTGAATTTGTTATATGTACCAAAAATATGAGTGGCAATGTGCAAAATATAACAAAGGCTGTTTCCTTTCTGTTATAAATTTGCTGTTCTCTTCAGGCATACAATAATTGTTTTTTTATTGAGCTTTTTGCGAATATCCACTATAGTTTGTTTTGATTGTCTATCTGACTACTCCACCAAGTTCTGTAGCTATCGAATTTTCGATTTCTTTGTGAATATTATTCACTTCAGTTTGAGTTAGCGTCTTCTCCATATGGCGATAAATTATTCTAAAAATTAAAACCCAATTTCGGTAAAATTATAAAATCTCTTTTTTTTAAAATTTCATTATAAAAATAAACACAACAATAATTGATCGATGATACGCTCAAATAAGTGAAATCTAGTAAATTTTAAAAAAATCAACATAATTTCGTGTACATTTATCACAGTTTTTCCTGGTTTTAAGACACAGACACAATATTGGTTAAAATAATTAGTAATTCCCTTTTTTCTAAACCTCCCATTTTTGAAACATTGCCACAACGGGAGCCGTTAAAAAGCAACAACTTACCTGTAGCAATGGCTGGTTCTGCCGATTTTCTTATTAGTGAAATCGTCGATGAGTGCCACCTGTTCCACCAGATCCCCGCCGATATTCCGCACGAGATCGTAGAAATCGTTGGGGTCGTAATTTCCCCCTTCCGGCAGCCAAAAGGAAACGTCGTTGATCAATTGCGGATAGCGGCTGATTGGCTGAAAAAGAAAGAGCACTCTTATGAAAAAGGCGCTGTTGAATAAAAGGTCATAACAGACATGTGCACTGCTCCCAGCGATTTTATTGGGGGTAGCAATTCCAAAACATGGGCAACTGGGGGCAACTTTTTTGAAACGGGGGGAGGGGTAATAAAACGGGGGGCAAGCAGGAGAGAAAAAAAGAAAAAAAAACACAAAAAAGGCGAAATTTAAGTAAAAATAGTTTTAAAATGACTTAAAAAGTGTTAAAATAGGCTAAAAACTGCAAAAAAATTGGCGGTAATAGGTCAAAAATGGCACCAAAATTTTTGGGTAATTTTTCATTTTTGGGCGGGGGGCAATAAAACGGGGGGCACACGCACAACCACTAATATTCTGGGAGGCATTTCCAGACCGTGCATAGATCTGGTTACACTGATAAAGCCGGATGATGGCTCACCTTGTACTGTATATCCCGATTTATATCCTCAGTTTCGAACTGATTTAGAAATCCAGAATCGTTACTCCAAAAAAGGCGGATGTCGGGTATGCTGTAGAGTTTCATCGCCAGTCGCTCCAGGCCCAAACCGAAAGCCCAGCCCACTTTTTGACCGACCCCAGCTGAAAAACAATAGAAAAAAAATTCAAAAAATAATAAAAAAAATATAGAAGTTAAAAATGGTTCGATACCAAAAAAAGAGCGGTTATCAGTGACAATCAACAATACAGCTGTATAAAATGATGGGAAAAAATGATATATGCCGTTATGAAAAACTGACAGAAGTACCAAGTATTAAAATATTTATCTTAAAAAACCTTCTTGGGCAATATTATCTATTTATATACAATTAAGCATTAAATAATATTGTTTATTTGCGGACTTGCGTAAAAGTAATGGTTAAAAACAATGGGTAAAAGAGAAAGAGGGAAGGTGGAGTGGATTTCCGCCAGAAATTTCACTTTTTAACGTTTTTAGTATTCAAAACGTTAAACCAAACACACTTTAAAACCGTTTAGAAAACAATCCTATTTATCAGCAATAATAGGTTAGGTTATTTCATCATAATTACGAAAACTTTTAGTATGACGTCGATATTGTTGATAAAACAGGATTGTTACTAGCTCACGTTTTGCATAGGAATCACCAGAAAATAAAAACTTACAGGACTGTAAAAACCTCTGCTCCAATATTCCGGAACCCACGCTTTCCAACCACTCGTTATTGTGCCACACTTCCAGTTCGTAGGAGGGGTGTGTGAATGGAAAAGTGGTTTCCGGGAATATTGGAGCAGAGGTTTTTACAGTCCTGTAAGTTTTTATTTTTGTGTGATTCCTATGCAAAACGTAAGCTTGTAACAATCCTGTTTTATCAACAATATGTCATACTAAAAGTTTTTAATTATAATGAAATAACCTAACCTATTATTGCTGATAAATACGATTGTTTTCTAAACGGTTTTAAAAGTGTGTTTGGTTTAACGTTTTAGATGAAAACGTTAAAAAGTGAAATTTCTGGCGGAAATCCACTCCACCTTCCCTCTTTCTCTTTTACCCATTGTTTTTAACCATTACTTTTACGCAAGTCCGCAAATAAACAATATTATTTAATGCTTAATTGTATATAAATAGATAATATTGCCCAAGAAGGGTTTTTAAGATAAATATTTTAATACTTGGTACTTCTGTCAGTTTTTCATAACGGCATAGATCATTTTTTCCTATCATTTTATACAGCTGTATTGTTGATTGTCAGTGATAACCGCTCTTTTTTTTGGCATCGAACGATTTTTAACTTTAATATTTTTTATTATTTTTTGAAATTATTTTTCTATTGTTTTTCAGCTGGGGTCGGTCAAAAAGTGGGCTGGGCTTTCGGTTTGGGCCTGGAGCGACTGGCGATGAAACTCTACAGCATACCCGACATCCGCCTTTTTTGGAGTAACGATTCTGGATTTTCTAAATCAGTTCGAAACTGAGGATATAAATCGGGATATACAGTACAAGGTGAGCCATCATCCAGCTTTATCATTGTAACTAGATCCCATGGCACGGTCTGGAATGGCCCCCCAGATTATTAGTGGTTGTGCCCCCCCCCCGTTTTATTGCCCCCTGCCCAAAATCTCAAAAATTACCCAAAAATTTTGGTGCCATTTTCTAATTATTATCGCGAATTTTTTGCAGTTTTTAGTCTATTTC
>JASAMX010013712.1:0-19821 GCA_030248175.1 Microlaimidae sp. YZB2_3 | reverse complement strand
AAAGTTTACCGAGGGGAGGTTTACTGATAACAATGGTCAAGTAGTTTCATGACGGTGAGACAAAGGTTTTACCTGGTAGTCTAACGTTAAGTGTAAACCAGTAAACAGTACACTAAATGGATTGGTCTTATTTTGTCAGTGATTTATACGATTATTTTAATAAAATTTATACTATAAATCAAGAAAAATATGTCAATACATATCTTGTTAAAAAACATTCACTCCCCCAATCACGAACTTTTTTGCCACCATTTTCGGCATTGTATGCATAAAGTTATTATGTCGTATGGTGTGTTTTTTTTTCTTCTCCTGCAATATGTTGTATGGTATATGCATTGTTGTGATAGTATTGATATTATAATTGTGTTAATGTTTGTCATTAGCTGCTTTCTTTTGTAATAAACCTTTAAAATAAAAAAAAAAGACATTGTATGTCGTCGTTGGGGACTATGGTTGAATTATATCTGGCTCACGCTGGAAATTAGAATGCAGACATGAAGAGACCAATTAAATTTGTGCGGTAATGACGTTTTTTAAAAAAAAACAAACAATAAGAACGCAGAATTTTTTAATTCCACCTTTTCACAAAAAATACAAAAATTAACCAACTTTAGCCCTTAAAAAATTTGCATTTTAGTTACAAATTAGGTAATTTAATAAATAATTATTAAAATACAGTTTTTAATGTTTGTTATTAATCCGCTTTACTGAAAAATTTTAAATATTTTTGTTGTTAAATAGTCGATTCAATACTGCAAATCTCGCGATCAGCTAGATTTTTTTGCCTATAGTGTTATAAAAAGTTACTTTTACTTTTACTTAAACTAATAAACGGATTTTGGATTACTTTTACTTTTACTCGACTATTAAAGTTTTAATTACTTTTACTTTTACTCTTACTCGACTTTTGAAATTTTAATTACTTTTACTCTTACTCTTACTCGGATTTTTTTCTGCAAATACTTAAATTAATTTAAGTAAAATTTAAGTAAAATTTAAGTAATTTCAATCAGTAGATTCCCGCTTGAATTGTTGTAAAATGAGTGGCAAAAAATTTTTAAGCCGCTAACACGCTAAAACCATTTATGTTGACCAAAAACTTATTAAAACGATAATTTATACTTAAAACTAGCTTAAAATCACATAAAACTTAAAAACTGAGCTCTGGAGCCCCAAAAAATCTATTTTGCTCCATTTAAAAATTACTTTTATTATACTTTTACTCTTGCTTTTATTTAAAAAAGGTCTTACTTTTACTTTTACATTACTTAAATAAAATTGTGACCTTACTTTTACTTTTACTTTACTTAATTTAAAAAATCACAAGTTAATTTTACTCTTACTTTACTTAAATTAAAATTTTTCAAATTACTTTACTTTTACTTAAAATAGATTGGGGACTATTCAGGCTTGATTTTTAAAAAATAATATTATAATTCCTTATTATTATTTTCGTCATTTATTTCGAATACCCGTATTTTAAGGCTTTTACAAGAGCTATTAGAATTAGAAATTAGTTTGAGCAGCACAAATATTGAAGCACTAAAAAAGTTTCAAATGCGTGTGGTATATTTGGTTCCAGTACAAATTTTGTTTGGATAACAAAGTGAAATTTACTAATTTTTAAAGAAAACTCTATTTTTTGCCTTAAACTCTTGTAATTTTTTTACAAAAATATTGTTTGCTTTTCATATGATCAAAAAGAGGACGTCTTTTTTTCTGAGCAGGTTTTTGGGTATTTTCGAATTATAATTTTTTTTTCTCCTATAATACAAGGATTTTTTCATCAAAAATAAGCGAGCGCTTTGAAATTAAAGTATAAATAATCAAAAAATAAAGTATAAAAAATTAAAGTCGAAATATTAAAGTATAAATAATCAAGAAACATGTATATTTTTAATAAAATTGGGTCATTTTTATATTTACTGACAGTTAATAAAAAAATGATGTGGATATCAAAAATATTTTTATTTTCTAGATAGGTTGAAACTTTAAAGTGGAGTTTAAACTTAAAGCTCAGGACGTCAGGAGATGTTAATTCTAACAAAACAATAAAATTTGTTTTAACCAATTATAAAATATCACAATAAACAAAATTAAATTGCAATCGAAAACTGTAAAATAAAATGCACAAAATTTTTAAGAAGCTGCCACAAAAAACTACTTTGTTTTTTTAGAAAAAAATATACTTTTTTCATTAATAATGAATAAATAATTAAAATTAAAAAGATTAAAATTTAATATTTAAAATTTCAAACTTTCTATGAAAAATAACGACAAAAATTCAAATGTACACAAAGGTCTCGAAGAAGATCTTGCATGTAAAAGGAGAAAAACATACACCAAAAAATACTTAAAAATTTCTTATGAAATTACTATTTTTGAACACAAAACATAAAATGGTAATTATAATACGCCATAGCATAAACTATATAATCTATTAAGTCGTAAAAGATGATGTTATCAATTTTGATGACATCATTTTAAAATCTAACAAATATGTGTTTTTTTGTAAAACACCTTTTGCTCGTATGTTTTAAATTATTAGATTCGTTTTATTGGATTCCACAACATAAAATCTAAAAAAAAGAGGCAAAGAATTATTTTTATGATGATATTTTACTGGATGCGGAATGCGTTTTTGCTGAAGTTATTTACTTTTTCAGAAGGTATTATTAAGAATTTATTTTTGATGGCACCCGTCTCCAGAAAGGAGAGGGACTTGGGGGGATATGGTAAAATACTTTCAGGGGTTGATTTTTTTAATTAGAAATTTTAAAAGACTACAGGTAAACTACATTTAGTTGCAAAATTTGGTATTATATTATATTATATTATATTATATTATATTATATTATATTATATTATATTATATTATATTATATTATATTATATTATATTATATTATATTATATTATATTATATTAAAATTAAAAAAAAAAAAAAAAAAAAAAAAAAAAAAAAAAAAAAAAAAAAAAAAAAAAAAAAAAAAAAAATATATATTATTATAAAAAAAAAAAAAAAAAAAAAAAAAAAAAAAAAAAAAAAAAAAAAAAAAAAAAAAAAAAAAAAAAAAAAAAAAAAAAAAAAAAAAAAAAAAAAAAAAAAAAAAAAAAAATTATATTATATTAAATATTATATTATATTATATTATATTATATTATATTATATTATATTATTAATTTATTTATTGGTACTTTGCAGTTCATTTTTAGGTTTTTGAAAATAAAAATGTTAAAAAAAATGCAAATTTTATGAAGAATTACTACGGAAATTCAAATGTCCAGAATATAATATAATATAATATAATATAATATAATATAATATAATATAATATAATATAATATAATATAATATAATATAAAAATATAATATAATATAATATAATATAATATAATATAATATAATATAAAAATATATAATATAATATAATATAATATAATATAATATAATATAATATACTATATTATAAATATAATATAATAAATTTAATATAATGAATAACCCTTCGCGATTTTCGAAGTCAAAAACGGAGTCTGAAACACAGTGCGGGTAGTGCAACAGTGTTTCTTAATGTTAAACTGCTGCAAAATCTGGTTTTTGTGAAATTAAAATTGTATAAATATATCAATATATAAAGTTTTGCCAAAGTTGCATACTATAATCTGTTTACTTGAGATAAAGAAACTAAATTGGGTAATTTCTCTGCTTATAAATTCCTGGCGGTATTTTTAATGGCAAAACTAAAATAATTAAAAAAAGTTTGCAAAAACAAACTTATCTTTCTAGCTCAGCTGTAATATTAATATAAGTAAAAATATGCTTATGAATAAACTATCGTTGATACAGTTTTTTTTTCTGCCTAGCAGTTTTACAATTTTAAATGTTATTGAATAAAATTAAAAAAATATGCTGCTAAAAATAGTTTTGTAATACCTTTAAATAAAAATTAGTGTGAAATATTATAAAAAATAATGTGTTATAAAAAATTTTCCGCTTGATTTCCATAGCAACTGCGTCAAAAGGATTCCAAATTTACCAGAGATCTAAATTAACCGAAAAATTAAAACAAAGGTATTAAATGATCGCCTGTTATAAATTATGATTTATTAAAATAAAAGAAATACATTGATAGATCATGATTATTATTTTTGCAGAATGTTAATCGAGAAATGACGCACATCTTTTGTAAGCTATATACGACATTCTATATTTTACTTCAATTTAAATGACACTATCTCATTAAATTTTCATATTTATTATTTTTATTTAGGGTAACTGACTTAATTTCGGCCACCTTTTTTCATTTTTTTGGATAATTTTTTTCTGGCACTTCTAATCGAGCCAGGATTTGGTCTAAAAATCAAACGACAGCTATTTTTGTTATTCCAGTGCAAAATTTAAAAATTTCTGTTACACTTAAAAATCAGTGGAGGTTTAAACTTTGTTTTTATAGTGGCCGAAGTTAAGGCGCGTGCCATTAACTTCGGCCACCTAGAAAAAACTGGCTATAACTATTGCTAAAACGAACGATAAATATTTTTAAAAGTTGAAAATTTATCCTTAGGTATTGTTCTTAGTACATATAACTTAATTTTTTCCCGTTTGCAAAGTTTTATAGCTATTAGCAAGACTTTAAATAATTATGTCAAAACCTTAAAAAACACAAGTTTTAATAACACGTGTTTTTTGTTGAATTTTTTTGGTGTGAAAAAATATTTCAACATCAAATGGCTTTTGTTACAGCCAGCCAACTTTACAGAAAGCCTGGTAAAAATTTTATTCCACTCTATTAAGTTTTTTTATATTTTTAACCTAAAAATAACAAAAAAACAAAATCCGCCTTAATTTCGGCCACCTTTTAGGTTTAAAAAAAACAAAAACAAAAGCCTAAAACACAAAAAAACGATTACATAACCCAAAATTATCAACTTTAAGGATAAACAAGACGTTAAAAAAGTTAAGGAGTGGCATAATTCCACACCAACCCTTGCCTATCTTTGATGTTTCCTATCTGACTGCATTCCTCCGCCAAGAAAATAACCTTTTTACCTTCTATCTGAGTTTTTTACTGCATTTCAATAATCTTTGAGAAATTCATCTACCGGTTTATTGATAGTTCAAACCTAGTCAATTGGTAGTTGGATTACTCCAGCCCGCACAGGTGTTTACTACGTAATTCTTATGAATGCATCCCTCCGCCAAAGGAAATAACCTGACATTTTTACTGTGTTTTAATTTACTTTCACAACTTTTTGAAGCATTGGTACTCTATATCGTGGTAAGTGGTGGGTTGGGTGGGGGAAACCCCATTGACATTGATTTTTACTATATTCACTATATGACTGCATCCCTCCGCCAAGAAAATAACCTGACTTTTTTGTGTTTCTATATTATTTTTGAGAAATTCCTTCCGGTCTATTCATAATTTAATACAACCTAGTAAATTATGTGTTATGTAACCCCACCCGTACATATGATGGTGCAAATCGTGTTAAACAGGTTCTTTCACGTGAATTTTAAGGTGGCCGAAATTAACGGTATCTTAAAATGCGCAGTTAGTTAAACGCATTGCAAAGTGATTTTGAAGAAAATATCAAAAAATGAAAATTAACAATTTTGAGCCTTAAATAGAAGTTATTTTAAAGTTATATAGTGCTTCGTTCTAAATTTGATGCAGTTTAAACACAAAGCAAAAATCCAGAAAATCACAAAAAATTCACTTTTTGTATGAAAATGTTGATAATGCAGAATAACACAAATAAAAAACTTTTGCAAAAACACTTTATTCAACATTCATCCAGTTACTTTTGTGCTAGTTCTTTTGTGTTTTAAAAATAAGCCAATTTTCTAACACCCTAAATTGGTGGCCGAAATTAAGGCCTGGCCGAAATTAAGTCAGATACCCTATATTTTTTTGTTTTTTTTTTTTTGTTTTTTTTAATTTGAAGATGGGGTTTTTTTTAAAAATTGTACAACAATCAACAAAATAAATTTTTTTTTTTTTTTGATGCAAATTACCGACAAAAGCTGGGTTCTTTTTTTCTAAAACTCCTTTTGCCTTTACCCCAATTTTTTTTTTCTTTTCCGTTTGTTTATAGAACGTAGTAATTAGTAAGTTTCTAGATTTTGTCACTTTCTGATTAGTTGATAAAACGTAATAAGTAAAAAGTTTCCAGAAATTTTGTCGCTCACAAAATAAATCCGTTTATATAAATACTAACTTTTCCCAAATTTTGTGTGGTTTTTTTGATTTTTTTATTATTCAGAAGCCCATTAAAATTTAGTAGAGTTTTTGTAGTTTTGCACATAAAAAACAATTTCTAACAAGTTTAATTTATTAATTTTAACATTTTTTTGATAATAGACAAGTATTATAATTTTATAATGTAAAAATCTACAGTTTTAACGTTCAAATTTTACTTTGTGAAGACCATTTTAACGGGGTTGCAGGTAGAGGTGCCCCTACCGCCAAACGCTTATCCACACATATTTTTTATCTAACCCATTTCATTGGTGAAGAAGGAATTAAATTATGATTACGTCATTAAGAATATATAATGAGTTTTTTTTTCTAATTTACGAAATTACATGGGGTTTCAGGAACTTTAAGTGAAAGATTTCATAAAAACGCAACAAGGTATTTTAAAATGTCACGTTAGGCACTGATACTCTGATAAATTAAAAACAAAAAGTAAAGCGCTTAAAAAACTTGAACTCCTCAGCGGAAGATTTTGCTACTTCAGTCAAACCAAGGAGTGAAAATCTGCACATATCCACACACAGGAAATTGCTACCATTTTAGTGTTATGGAGGTAAACGGCGCTTTTAATGCTTGTTCTTACTTAAGCCAAACCGTCCTTTGGACAGACAATTTTAGAAACGCCAAAACGTCCTTTAACGCTGTCCTTTGCACGACGCAGAAATGCTACTTGAAATAATGTCCTGTGAACAGTCCAATAAACAGTCCAATACGTCCAAAGGACAATCTAAAATGTCCAAAGGACAAAGTCCAAAGGACGTTTTGACTGCCGTGTTTGTCCTTTAGACAATGTCTAATAGACCCAACCCATGTTATGCTTTCACAAACTTTATTATAGTGACTTAAAACACACCACTCCTTGTTTTGCAAAGATTTCTAAGTTCGGTAGCGATTAACCTTTGAAATACGATATTTTTTGTGTTTCTGAAGTCAAAGTTTTTAAAATGATGTACATAATTGTGTTCCATGTTTATGTAATTTGTTTAACCGATTTTGATGGAAAAAATATGATATTTAGTAAATAATTCAGCTTTTGAACGGTATGTAATATCTCAGAAACTCCTAGTGGATATGAAAAATTAAAATAGTTTCGGAAAAGCTGAAAACACGGGAAATCTTTTATAAAATCAATTTTAGTAGGGAAAAATTGCTAAAACCCGATTATTTAGACAGCTAAACCATTAATGAGATTTAAAACAATAAGCACCGTTTGCAATTGTAATTATTATTACAAAAGATAATAAGTTGTCGTGGTGTTTACGAAATAAATTAAGTTTGTGGTATATTTTTTTGATTTTTAAACGGTTATATCTCGGTAAGCTCTTAACGGATCAGAAAAATTAAAATAGTTTCGGACAGATTAAAACACGGGAAATTTTTTAAAAGCAATTTTACTGGTGAAAAATTATTTAAACCCGATTATTTAGAAGAGTACCATTAATGAGATTAAAAGCAATAAGCGCCGTTTGCAATTTTAATGATTTTTTTAAAAGATAATAAGTTGACGTATATGAGTTAAAATAACTTTATGAGACGTTTGGTTTTTAAAGTTTAAAAATCTACAATTTAGGATAAAAAATGGCTAAAGTCAGCTTGCATTGTAACGCATGTATAAAAAATAGATAAATACATACTAAATGCAGTTTGAGGAATAGAAAAACTTTTTAACAGCTAAAATTAATTAACAGTCTTCTGAAAAAAGTTAAAAGCTTTTAATTATTATAAATTTTAATAAGAATACAATTTTTAAAAAAACAGAGTCACGAAATGTTTTTCAAAATTTTTCTATAAGGATTTTCATTTTATTTTTTTCCAAAAGAGTTTCTTTTTCTTTATTCTTTTTTATTTTGATTTAGTTGCATGATTTTCTTCCTGTCGTTCTAAGAATATTTTTTTAGATATAAACCGATATCAAAAAAGCGTGTTTTTGAAATTTTTCATGAAATTAACAAATCTCTACCATTTGTTTATTATGATTTACGAAAAGCGTATATATTATATATAATATATGTATTATGATTCTCGTGGTCAGAAATTTGACTGGGTGTTATAAATTTTATAAAATTTTATAACAACTGGGTGTTATAAATTTTATAACTTCCATAACGAAAAATCTGGGTGTTATAAATTTTATAACTTCCATAACGAAAAATGTTATAAACTTTATTATAAAAAATATAATGAAAATTAATGAAAAAACACAGCATTCCAACAAGTCATTATTTTTATTCTAATTATTTTTATAGCATATTTATTGACGTAGATTTGTGTGATATATATTTGTGTGATATAGATTTGTGTGATTTGTAGGCTATTTATACAATATACCAAAAACGTCGAAGTGTATCTATATATTTAGAGCTCAAAATATTTTTTTTGTTTTTTGTTATCAGTACTAAGATAACTCATTTTTTGCTTTCAAGTTCTTCCGAAATCACACTCGTCCCATATTCTCGTTTTTGAATTTTAAAGACCCTTTAATGACAGAGATACTATTCGTGATTTGCTGCTGTATGTTTTGCTCTATATGGGAATCACTGTGGGTAAAGCTAAAACTTGGTTATATCTATTCTGATAAGAGATTTTTTTCATGGCACTCATTGGCTTAAAATGATTTTATAGTGTCATAATTTTGTAACGATATTTTATAAATTTGTAGCGATATTTTACACTGAATAACTTTCGTTCTAATGGAAGGGTTTTAACTATCTTTTTTATTTTAAAAAAACTTCAAAAACAGCAAACAATTATTGCATTTATGATTATTGAATTTGGGTTCAATGGAGACTAGGGAATTTAGAGATGAAACTTGGAGCCAAAAATAGTGAACATGTAATCGCAAAAAAGGAACTTAGAGTCCAAAGATTTCTGACGGCTCAAAATTCCCTGTGGCTCTAAAGACCATGTACTGTTTACTGGTTTACACTAAGCGTTAAACTACCCGGTAAAACCTTTGTCCTACGTTGGTGAAATTTGTTTCTGACCATTGTTATCAGTAAACCTCCCCTCGGTAAACTTTACGTACCATCTAGTTAGATTATACTACGTGATACGAACTACTCAATGTGTGAATAAAATTTTAATAATTACTACATTGAATGCACACCAGTTTTAACTATTTCAATTTGCTCGCCCACTGGGCCGTTTGCTCACTGAGCCTGGCGCGCAGAAGAAAATCTAGACTTGTGCACTGCGTGCGCAGTAGCCCAGTAAGGATGGGGTGCCTGAATGGTGAAAAACGTTTTTTACCTGCCTCCTACCTGCCTGGAGGCAGGTTCAAGAGCCGTCCTGACGGCGGTAATAACTATTCTTTTCTGTCTTACTTAGGTTATGACCTAAAGGTCATGCCTAGAGTTAACCGCGGTAAAGTTTACGCACCATAGTTGTCAGAAGATAATTCCTCCACCGGGGACAAATGTTTCACCGTGGTAAAAGGCGATCACAAGAATTTTAAGGAACCTCAAAGGGCGGATAATATTTGTGATTTGCGGGTATATGCTTTGTTTTGTGGTAATGAAAATGGGAGAAGCTAAAACTTGAAGGTCTTCACGTTCATTGGAGATCAATTTTTTTCTCAAACGCTCATTGGCTGAACGTGATTCTAACGTCATAATTCTGTGGAATTATTTAATACTGAACAACTTTCGTTCATACTGTAGGGATTTGACCTTCTTAGTAGGATTATATGAATTAAAATTTAAACAAATGAATTAAAATATTGACATTTGCTAATATTTGTGTAAAAACTAATTCGTTAAATGCGCCGGTGTCATATGATATTTTGACTCCCGGTGTAGAATGACTCCCCGGTCAAAAATCAGGGGGGTCAAAATATCATGCGAGATGTCGTATGATATGTTGACTCCCAGTGTAGAATGACTCCCATCGGGATAAAATGACTCCCCTTATTAACATTGGGGAGTCATTTTCTACCGGGATATATTGACTCCCCCAAAAATTTCCATACATTATTACTTAAAACTGTGCACTTCCGCTCACTATATTTAACGTGTGTAAGTTCATTGTTAGTTAGGCTAAGCCTAAGCCTAAGCCTAAGCCTAAGCCTAAGCCTAAGCCTAAGTTTTGTGGTCTGATCGGCAAAACCATTGCATTTACATTTATATTGAAAACAGGAATGTGTCATAGTATACACAATTAAGAATAAGTGACATCTAACCAGCGCAAAATGTATGATAAAAATTAAAATTAATTTGTAAAAGTTTTTACAATACAAGAAACAGGGGAGTCATTTTATCCCGCAGGGAGTCATTCTACACCAGCGTACAACCGGTGTAGAATGACCGGGGAGTCATTCTACACCGGTGTATTTTCACCCCGGGAGTCAAAAATTAGGGGAGTCGAAATATCCCGCGACACCGGAAACAACTTTAAGCATATCTCACTAACTAACAAAAAGGTCGATTTTAACGATTATTTTTTTAACGACCAACCGTAACAGTGAAAGCTGCCAAAGATTTTTTTAATATTATTTCTCCGTTCCATTTCTGTAACACAAAGATTGGTTTATGAAAAAAATAGCTGGATCATTTTTGATTTTAAAAACTTGGATCTAAGCGAACTTTGAATTGATCCTAGAGTTGAAATATGGCTTTTGGAGTCCTTGGTTTGCAATTGTGAAAATCTAATCGTTGTTTAATCATAAACCTATTTCCATATAAACTTTCTTATTAAAGCTTAACATTCCTCTAATTCCAGCAGCCCTAGGTTAATTTTTGAATGCTTTAAGTCCCCAAACCGATTTTTTAACCCGTAGTAAAGTTTAAACTGTTTTATTATATTATTTATTGCTTGCTAACAAAACTTCTTTGAAACTAAAAAGTACAAAAAAATATTTAAGTTTTTTGTCATTTACAATCATTATTATTAACTAATATTTTAACTAAACAATTAATTGGCTTACTTAATTAAGCGTAATTTATCTACACGCAATTTATAGGGCACTGTTGTAAAAGTCATTCCGATAAAAATCCGATAACGCTCTGATACAAATTATTCGCGTTATTGTATTAATTTTCTCCGCAGAGATAAGAAATAAACAATGAGATTGAATATGTGAGATTTTCATCTGTTGAGTTAATAGCAAGGGATTTAATTTATTAGAATTTAAAAATAAAGAGCAGTCCCAGTTTTATATTTAAGCTAAAACTTGTGAAATCTAAAGGCCCGCTCACACTTATGCACAATGCACGATGCACATGCACAATGCATTAGAACTCCGAAAAAACTCCGAAAATAGGTGTTCACACTTTCGCACAATGCACGATGCACAATGCACAATGCATTATCGGACTTGGAACGGCGTTCCAAGTTTTGTGCGAGTAGCAGCGCGCTTTGAAAATTGGTACGTATTTTTTTCGCAACGTACGTACGTTGAAAACTCTTCTGGTTAAAAAAACGAATCAAATAATAAATATTCTTGAACAAACGACTTCACATTTCATTATACATAAAATTTAAAACATATTTTTGTGTTTACATCAATATAAAACATAATTTTATGCAAAAATAATTACAAAAAGAGTGATTTTAGAACTATATTTTGGCTTTTTTTAGCTTTGTTCACTAATATTCAAGATTTTTTATCCCAAAATCGCTCAATTTTAGTTTTTTGTCAACTTGGATTTGCAGCATCGCTATTCTTTGTTAGGTTTCGTTTTTTAATAAGAGAAACAAACATTTTAAACCGTATTTAACAATAGTTTTGGCTGAAAATTTGTTTTAATGCATTGTGCATCGTGCATTGTGCATTATGCATCGTGCATTGTGCGTAAGTGTAAACGGGCCTTAAATGTTTTAAATATAACTTAACACTTGATTGCTGTTTTTAACCTTCTATAAAACTTTTATTTTTCAGGTTTGGTACAGAGTTGAACTGTTTGACGCCGATTTCGATTGTTTTAAATTTTTATTAATTTTTTCCTCGAATTTTCTTTGATGGTTGCTCTTTAAAAAAACGATCATAATATGGCTTTTTAGAGCATTTTGTGCTTTAAAAATTTTTCGTTTACTGCAAAAAGTTATGTTAAAAAAAATATAAAAAACAAACGTATTTTTAGATTTATTTTGAAAACAAGACTGCTAATTTAATAAATTATTTTGTCGGGATATTAGTGTTTAAAAAAAACCTACGGTTTATCCCCCATACGTGAAACGTGAAAAGTTAAAAACGAGTCGGCAAACACGACAGACATTTTATAAAATTGCCTACTTTGCGTCTGTTTTGTAAAAAATTTTGTAGAAACAAACAATTTTAAAATTATAAAGAGAAGGAAGCAGGAAACTTATGTAGAGCCGTGAACTTAAAGCTGCTAAAATAGGAATTTAGAGCCGAAAGTAAAAAAATGGTTTAATGTTAGATTTAGGTTTTTGCTTAGGCTTAGAAATAAACATTAAAGATTTCACATTTTAGGCTCCAAATTTCCCATCTACAACACAATTTAACAATTTTCGGCTCCAAGTTCCAACTCCAAATACCTGGCTCTAACAACCTAAAATCACTTTATCTTATCTATAGACGCTTTGTAGTTAAAACGTTCATCATGTGAGTATATCCGGTATCCAACACCATATTTACTGTAATTATAGGGTGATGTGCGGTTTTATAATAAAAATACGGCGTGCTAGCGATGGGTGAATTAGGGCGTCGCTCTCGAGAAGAATAATATTATAGAATTTAAAAAAGTTTTCCGGTTATGTAACTACCATATTTACTGTAATTATAGGGTGATGTGCGGTTTTATAATAATTTAAATACTGTGCTGGATGCCAGATATACTTACATGTTAAATTTAAAGATGAGCGGTTGAACTACGATGTGTTTATATTTGAAAGTATTAATATTAAAGGTAAAATCTATCAGGGTGAAAATAGATGAGTGGTAAAGTAACCACTCGTTTTTTGAAAAAATATCACGTGCACCGTAACACATGATCCAACTAAATAATAATTGGTTACATATAAAATAAAGACTGTTTTTTTTAATTTTTCTCGCTCCCGGGTTTATTGTTTATTTCTTCCTAGCGGAGAGCGGTTACGCCCTTAATTTCATCCTGGAAGACTTTAGCTATAGTTTATATTTTAAAATAAATATTTTTAAAACTTTTGATTTTTATTACTGTAAAAAACGTGTTTCCTTTTTTTTCGGAAACAATTCCCCTATATTGCTCAAAAATTAATAATTAAGCATAAATTTGAGTTTTAAAATTGATAGAATTTAAAATATTTACTTTGCGTGATCACTGTGATTAGCGTATTTGCCTGTTTGCACTCTGTACACATTTCAATGTGGCAAGCGATAGTTTTTAATATAAAATTTTCTGTCTTTCGATTCTATCTTAGGTTATCTTTTTTATCCGTTCGTTAATTAATTTTCAAGGTAAAGCCACAGGATTAAAACCAAACGGCAGTGAAATTAAACTTAAAAATATAAATATAATTTAAAATGAAATAGGGGGAAGTAAACAGTAAATCCGTGAGTAGATATTCTGCATGAGAAAAAGACACTGATTAGTTTTGTCTATTTTTAATAACTTGGGATGACTGCTTAGTTTTTTCACCTAATCATTTTAACGAATCTAATAAACCAGTTCTTTTTAGTTGCTTACACCCTCACTACTAAATTATGAATTCACTTGTCTTTCAATTCTTAAGTAAAAATAGTGACGAATTGACAAAATTTTTGTTGCTGATTTGTTCAGGTATAATTAAGTTCAGTGATACGATTTTTTTATATTTTAATTTCGACTTTTTAAGATTTCAATAAATTGTTAGGAATAATTAAAAATTTATAGCTTCAAAACTTATGACTCAATTCGACAATTTCCCAAATTTATGATAATTCAATTCACAACAATTAATTTAGGTTGTTTGTTTGTTGGCAGTCAGAATGTTTCGTATCGACAAAAATATATAAAATAAAAAAAAATATGAGTTCCTATATTTTTAAACAGTTTTACCGCTATTACTATAGGGAGAGCCCTAGTTCACCTGTTGACTTAATTTAAAGTGAAGTATTTTATTAAATTTTTAATTTTCTGATTTGTTTACAAGATAATTAACAATATAACAAAACAAATAAAAACGCACAAAATATATTATTTTAAAACAAGCCAAAAAGTGATAATATATTATTTTTTTTGTATTTTAATGAAAAATACAATATTTTTTTTAGATTTTTAATTTTCTGATTTTTTTACCAGATAAGTTACAATATAACAAAACACAAATAAAAACGCACAAATTATATTATTTTAAAACAAGCCAAAAAGTGATATTTTAATTAATTGGTAGAAAAAATATATATATGTACATACATACAAATATATCAAAATAGGTGGACAAATCATTAAACTGACAATTTTTTAAAACAACATCCAGAATTAAAGGTTTTTTTAAAATTTTTGTTAGAAAAGAGAAAATAATACCATAAAAAGATGTAAGTAAATTTTTTCTATTTGTATTTTAATATTCAATATTTATTAAATATTAAAAAAATGAAATTGCAAACAATATCACAAAATAATATTAAAATTAACACTTTAAAATAGATACAAAATCAATAAATTAGGAAAAAAAAGGCAAAAATAGCGCTTTTTCGAAAGGGGATTCAAACCCCGGGGATAGCAAAATACATATCTTGCCCTGACCGCTGGACTATTACGACATTGTTGGCCTTATAAAATTCTAAAAACTTTATAATAAACTTTGCTTTCTCTCGAGACAAAAATTAAAGAAAAAATTGTAAAAACCTTATTCAATATGCTTTCTCTCAAAAAAACCACTTTATCATTTTTTTGTATTTTAATGAAAAATACAATGGTGTTTATAGATTTTTAATTTTTTTTATTTGTGTATCTGATAATTAATGTAAATTACCGCATTTTTAATGTAAATTACCGCATTTTTGTTGATAAATATGGTTAAAAAGGAGGATTTAGAAAAGGAAAATGAGTGCTTCAAAAACAAATTGAACGATTAGAAAAAATATCTTTGGGAAGAAGAAAAAGCCGAAATGTCAAGGCGTATTGACAAGCTGGAAGCGAATCAACATCTTAATCCAGATTTGATCAGCCACGTTTGCAAAGATATGTTTGGCAGGCTTTTTCTTTTGATCTTGGCACGGATGAAAAAGTGGGAAGCGGAAAAAAAGCATCCCACCATGCGGTTTGTGGTTTCAGGATTGGAAAAAGCCCCGACTCCAGAAAAAGAGCAGGAAGCAATCGAGCATCTCGTTGATACGTAAAACAATGGTGCCGAAAAATATCTATTTTCGAACATTTTCGTTTGGTGCCCTCTTCCTAGATAAACATACCCTACTTACCTCAATTAGATAAAACTAGGTTAGCTTCCAAACGGATTCGGAACAATTTGAGTTAGTTAGCTAGTTAGAACACCTTTATTAAGTACAAACACATATATAAAACAAAACCAAATAAAATACAAAATAAGATAATACTGGTAGATTGTATTGTGTAGAATAAGAGTTAAATAATAATTAATTAATTAAATGCGCTAAGTAGTATATTTTCATAATTTATAAACACAATTACAATTTTATAAATAAAAAAAAACAGAATGTACAACATTTAAAACTGAATACTTTTTGTTTGTGGTTTTTTGAAACATATCAAGTATTTAAATAAAGGAAAAGAGCACACAGAGCCTTACGGCTGCCTATATGTGTCTGTCAAACTTCAAAAATTTTTGAAAATTAACCTTTTTTATTTGATTTTTAAAAGCAGCAAGTGTTTTTAAATTTAGGGTTAAAAATTGTAGACTATTCCAGTATTTAGCAGTCCTGAGCGGAAAACTGTTAAAATATATTTCTTTGTTGGCCTTTGGTATTTTAAGTTGGCCTTTGGTATTTGTTCCGCCGAAATTTTAAAAATGTTGATCGCTATAAAAAAGTGTTTGTTAGGCCCTCATTGTCTGAGGAACAAAGAAAGGAACAAAAAAAGTTGCTCAGTTATAGAAAAAAGCATTAGAGGGTGGTAATAAACGAATAATTATTCGTTACACGGAGAGTGGAAACCCTTACATTTTTGATCTAGATTTGAAAAAGGAAATCAAGCTTTTGGATTCTAAATAGAATTTAGCGCCAGTCGATCGCTACAACACGTATAGTAGTAATCTAACATCTTTATGTTTTAACGCTAGAAATTTAAAAAATTCGTTAGCAGAATTTGAATGCTTGATTTCTGGTCAAGATTTGGTATATGGTGATTGTAACATTTTCATGGTGACAGAGACGTGGTTTAATGAAACAATAACAAATAATATGATAGATAAGTGGGGGAATTATGACATTTTTCGACTCGATCGAAATAATTCTGAGGGTGGAGGTGTTTGTATTCTTTCAAAAAATAATTTAAATGGAATTGAAGTAAATAATGATAGTATAAAATATAAAAATGTAGAAATTGTAGCAGTTGATTTTTCTTTTTTTTAAATCAAAAATAAGATTTCTTTGTTTATATCGTAAGCCACAGTCTTCAAGACTAGATGATCAAGTTTATTTTCAACTTCTAGGAGATTTGACGGATAATTTCCACGGTTCTTTAGTTTTAGGATGGGATTTTAATCTCCCTAGCATTGATTGGTCAATTCCGAGGGTAAAATTGAATAATCAAAATGAACAAGAATAAGTTCTATTTTTTCAAGAACTTGGTTCAACGCAGTTCGTTTGAAATCCGACCACAAAAAATGATTATCTTGATTTAATTTTTTCGAATGACCCAGAAGTATTTAATTCCATTGAAGTTTTACCCGGTTTTTCATCATCGGATCACGACTCAATTCAGTTCGAACTAAATGTTGATATTTTTAAGTAAAGCACTGAATGTCATAATAATGTACAATGGGTACCAGATTTTTCAAAAGGTGATTATGAAATGTTATCACTTTATTTAAGAGCAGTTGATTGGAATCATTTATTTTCTGCTTCTACAACAATTGAGGAAATGTGGGATTGCTTTAAATCGGTACTAACTGAAAGCATATTAAATCATATACTACTTAAAAAATTTTCCACAAAATCAAAAAAACACTTATATCCCAAATTTATTAAAAAATTGCAAAGAAAAAAACATTGTTTATGAAAAAAATACAAGACAAACTGCAATAATTTAGAGTATAAAAAAGTTTGCGCTGAGTATAAAAAATCTGTTAAAGATTATCATATAAATTTAGAAAATAAAATTTTAAACTCGGGAAACATTAATAATTTATATAAGTTTGTAAATGGACCTACCTAGCATTACAAAAATTTGGGTCCGCGGTCCCGCCGCGAAATCAGATCTCGTTATGAAACCAATGATTTTTACCAAATTTTTTCGGAAACCGGAGATTAAACAACTATATTAAAACAATTTCGAATATTTTTGTAAATTTCTAACCATTATTTAGAGCTATATTAAGCGTAACTAAGGTTTCTCGTATGTAAATTTTTTAGGTTATTCAGAAAAAACAAACATTTTGTGATGCTTAGTTTAATACAAAAAGACCACGAAAATTTTTCAAGCAGATGTTTTATTTGTATATAGTATTTCCAGTTTCAAAAATAATACGAAAAAATGATTTAATTTGAGAGGAATTTTGTTTCGTGGTGGGACCGCCGACCCAATTTTTGTTATGCTAGGTAGGTCCATAGTAAAATTAAAATAAAAGAAAATATCCCCCCTAAAAAAAGAAAATAATTCATTTGCAACCAGCAATAAAGAGAAAGCAGAACTTTTTGCACAATACTTTAGCTCGGCTTTCAGTACCGATGATGGTAAATTTCCGAAATTTAATACAAATTTTGATCAAACCTTCGAGCACATGCTTTTTACTGAAAAAAAAAGTTTTTAGAGCCATAAAAAATTGCCCAATAAGTTGTCGAAATCTCCAGACTGCTTTCCAGCTTTATTTCTTAAACGCTTGGAAGTTGGACTAGTGGAACCGTTAACTAAATTATTTCAAGAATCATTCGATATCTGATCACTACCTCGTGATTGGAAAACCGCGTTGATAATTCCATGGTTTAAAAAAAGTTTTAAAAATGATAAAAAAAATTATCAACCAGTTTCATTAACGTCTTTTGTTTCTAAAATGATGGAACGGTTGGTTAGAGATGTATTTTTAACTTTTTTTGCTAATATTTTGTGAAGGTGCCAACACGGCTTTAAAGCTAAAACTCAACTATAACACAGCTTCTAGAAACTTTAAACGAGTGGACAAAAACTATTAACAATAAAAAAGCTACTGACGTTGTTTATCTGGATCTCGTGAAGGCTTTTGATAACGTATCGCATGAAAAGCTTTTATACAAAGTGGAAAAATTAGGTATCACAGGAAGATTCCTTAAATGGATAACAGCATTTTTAACTGGAAGAGACTTAAAAGTAGTAATCAACAACACAGAATCAAATTCTTATCCTGTAATTAGCTCAGTTCCTCAAGGCTCACTTTTAGGTCCATTTTTGTTTCTTATCTATATTAATGATCTAACTGACTGCGTAAAATACTCAGAAATAAAGCTCTTCGCAGACGACGCCAAGGTTTTTACCAGTTTTTGTCCTGCTGATAAAAAAGATAATAGGAAAAAACGGGTGAGAGAAAGGGGGAACCCTTATGTATGCAATGATAACAAAAAATACGAATTTACCTAACACGCATAAATTAAAATTTCTTTATCTTAATTTATGATGTAACCTGTAAAGACGCTAAAATAATTAACAAATTAAGTTACAATACAAAAATATTTTGAATTTTACAAGCATGCAATAAGATAAATTTTGTAATATCAAAAAATGTGTTTCGCTCCTAATTCTAGACACATTTTTTGATGACTTTTAAGCTTCATGATAATCGGAGCTTTTCAATAGAATCCATCACTTCACTTAAAATGTATTATGTACGTCAAAATTTTTTAAAATCAACAAAACTTAAAAAACTAAAAAGTATGGTTAATAATAACAATAACAAAATGAAAACGAAAAACTCACCTCTGTTAATGACTTGAACGCTTTCCACGCATTATGGTACAAGAGTTTTTTTGCTGTACACTCTTTCACATTGCGTAACGTTGGGCGGCTTTTTATGAAAAACTGAGTCAGAGTAGAGTAAATATAAATTTATTAAGCATATGTAAAATAACTTATTGTATATTAAAATTACCACCTAATACTTTAAAAATTAAAAAGAATTAAATTCAAAAAAATTATCTTTTAATAAAATTACCTTTTAATAAAGCCTAAAAATAAAGATAATTGTACATATAAACGAAATAATCATTATAATATAATTCCTCCTAATGGAGTAACTTAAACTAATTATAATATAAATTTGGTTTGCGATGTACCCGTAAAGTACATACAAGTGAACGTGACGTACCGAAGTACGTAAAAGTGAGCGTGACGCACCGAAGTACGTAAATGTGAACGTGACGTACCGAAGTACGTAAAAGTGATCGTGACGCACCGAAGTACGTAAAAGTGAACGTGACGTACCGCAGCAAAACGCAGCAGAGCAATACGTAACTGAACGAAGTAATACACAAG